>RPOG01001425.1:105986-151681 GCA_008086565.1 Thalassoma bifasciatum | reverse complement strand
GTTGTTCCGCGAAACCCCCCCTCTTTAAAAAGACTCGGTGTTTTAGCTTCAGTTTGTGGAGTTAAAGCGAGGAAAAGAGTCTGAAGGTGAGAAAAACGAGACTCTGCGTTTTCACCGCTTCGTCTGCTTCTCTTCGGCGAAGCTGCGAGCGGAGGCATCGGAAAATTAAAGCGGTTAACAGCACCCCCCCCCCTCCTCCTCCCCCCTTTCCTCCCCCAGCGAGGGAGGCCGCTGAAATACGAGCCTGTAGCTGCTGTGTGGAAACAGGGGCTGACAACCACAGGAAACATCAGCTCACTGCTGCACACACTCACTTCACATCTGTCTCTGTGCACGTGTGTGTGTGCATGCATATGTGTGTGTGCATGCTACACTACAGTTCATGTCAGGGCGCTGGACTCCTTCACACAAGAGTTCAAAAGGATATGGGGTGAGGTTTGGACCAGACACAAAACATAACAAAATATTTTACTTATGTCTCATTTTGAAACCGATGCTCCCCACTCCATACAGATTTTTAATCTGGTGCATTTAAATAGGGTGACCATGTTCTGTTTCTCTAAAAAAGAGGACGCCCTGTCAGGGGTTTTGCGTGGGTCAGGGGGCTTTCTGTGCTTCTAACTCAGTTAAACAAATATTCTGAATTCCCCAGAAAAGAACACTCTACCTGGATATTCTGAGAAATAGCCCAAAACACTCACAAAAAGTTGCTTTATCAATACTATATTTATCAATTTAAAGCAATTCTCCTAAACAATATAATCAGTCACTTACAAATATGGCATGCTCTAGTCTTTAATAGTTATTGACTCAAGTTCTGTAGGAACACAAGTATTCAGATGTTTAACAAAATTAAAAATAATCATCGCTTTTAAGTCTGACGCTTACACCTTAGTTAGGAAAAGTGAGGTAGAGAACCATTCTTCAAGATAACCTCCCAATTATCAGTTACGTAAAAATAGAAATAGTGCCTCAAAATATTGAACAAAAAGAAAAAAGAGAGGTAGCCTATTCTTAAATGTTTTGTTGTGGCGATATGGGCTTGCAGATCGTTGGAACCATTATTAGCCACAGAGACACAAGTTCCAGCTTTGCAGACTGTACATTCTGCCTCCCATTTGCCCCGACCCGGACGAAAACAGGGGAACTTTTTTCGCATTTCATCAGTGAAATGACATTTGCGTTTCGGCATTTTCTTTCTGTTCGAGTGTTCTCTCGCAGTGTGCCTACCTGCCTGTCAGCCTGCGAGTAAGTGAGTGTGGAGCGTGGAGCGCCTCTGTGCTGATTTGTGAATGAATACATGTTCCGGGGTTCGGCTCAAACTCCACCTCTAAGAGCGTGTTTCTAAAGGAACCACTCAACGTGAATGATAAATACACTGGTCTGTGACGCGCTCAAGTGAGGCAAGATCAAAAACATGGACCTTTGAAGGATTTTATAAACCCCGACCGGACAGACTCTTAAAAGAGGACATGTCCGGGCAAAAGAGGACGTATGGTCACCCTAATTCAAATGTCACGGTCTCTGTGGTTTTTCTCTCTTCTCAGTTTAAATTCTGAGGTTGTGCCTTTCTGCACACTCATGTCTTAACCACATAACGCGGTGACACTTATAGAAGCGTTTCAGCTCCCGGCCTGGTATGCTCAGTATGCCTGATACGTGTGAGTGACACGCAGATAAGTCTTTATCTGAAGGAAAACACTCGCGTGAATGAATCAGCTTCATTTACTATTCTTAGCCTTGACATGAGAACTGCAAAAAAGAGGAGGGGTGCTATAGTATCGTATGCAGGCATAATATTTTGGGACAGTAAATTCTTAGAGTTCTGCATGTCCATAAACAACATTTTGCAAGGGCATCAAGCAAGAAAAACATTCATGTGTGTGGAAAACTGTCTGGAACAGCTTTTAGATACTTAGCATTCCTAGTTGTTGTGCTCTCTTGGGAGCCAAAACATACTTTGAAAATACTCTCTTGGGAGCCAAACATATGTTAAAGTGCCTTTCTAGTTGCAAACTACACTTATTGTCCTCTAAGGCTAGTTAGAACAAGATAAACTGACCTCATGGGAGCATAAATGCATGCCTAAGTGCTCTCTTGGGAGCCAAAACATGTGCTACAGTCTCTACAGCACCAAACGTATGCTAAACAGCCTTCTCGGGAGCCAAAACAAATGCTTAAGTGTCCTCCTGGTTGGACAATTACACCTATCTGCCCCTTTGGCTGGTTAAAATATGGTAAGCTGTCTTCCTGGGTACCAAAACACACGCAAAAGAGCAGCCTTGGAGACCAAAACATGCGCTTGCATGCTCTTCGGGAGCCAAAATACCCGTAAGAGCCTTCTAGGGAGGCAAAACAGATGCTCAAGTCCCCCCAGTTGATGAACCACACTAATCCGCCCTTTTGGCCAGTTAAAATACTGTGCTTAAGTGCCCGCTTTGGGAGCCAAAATATGCACCACAGTGCCTTCATAGGAGCCTAACACTTGCAAAAACTTCCTCCTTGGAACCATGGTTGTGGTAAATTGGAGCCTCCAGTGGTATAAATGAATGCTCAAGTTCGCTCTTGGGAGCCAAAACAAGTCTTGACGAGCCTTCTGAGGAGCCTGTGTACACCAAGATGCTCTCTTGGGAGGCAAAGCACATGGTTATCGGGCCGCTAAAGTCTTGGTCTCTGTTTGTTTTGGTCTTGGTTTCAGTTTGGTTTTGTCTTGGTCTTGATCCCAGTTTGTCTTGGTCTTAGTCTTGATCTCGGTTTGTTTTGGTCTTCGTCTTGGTCTGAGTTTGTTTTGGTCTTGATTCAGTTTTGGTCTTGGTTCAGTTTTGGTCTCAGTTTGTTTTGGTCTTGGTCCTGGTTTTGATATCAGTTTGTTTTGGGGTTGGTCTTGGTTTAAGTCTTAATCTCAGTTTGTTCTGGCTTTGATCTTGGTCTTGATCTCAGTTTGTTTTGGTCTTGGTCTTTGTCTTGATCCCAGTTTGGTAATGTCTTGGTCATGGTCTTAGTTTCTTTTGGTCTTGGTCTTGGTCTCAGTTTGTTTTGTTCTTAGTCTCAGTTTGTTTTTGTTTTGGCCTTGGTCTTGGTCTCAGTTTCTTTTGGTCTGGGTCTTAGTTTCTTTTGGTCTTGGTCTTGATCTCAGCTTGTTTTAGTCTTGTTCTTGTCTTAGTCTTAGTCTTAGTCTTGGTCTTGGTCTTGGTTTTGATCTCAGTTTGTTTTGGTCTTGGTTTTGATCTCAGTTTATTTTGGTCTTGGTCTTAATCTCAGTTTGTCTTGGACTTGGTCGCGATTTGCTTTGGTCTCAGTCTTGGTCTTGGTCGCGATTTGCTTTGGTCTCGCTCTTGGTCTTGGTCTTGGTCACGGTCTTGACTCCCAAAAATCTTGGTCTCTTACTGTGATCTTGAGCACATCACCAGTTAACAAGGCTCAGAAAAATGTCCCTGAACTTTCTAATAAGATGTGTCTTGAGATATCTTCTAATATAATGAAAGCTTTGATCAGACAAAGACACAATTCATCATCTCTGACGCATCACACAAATAGTATTAATACCTTTTTTTTCCCAGTTAAACACGAGTGACCGTGTTGCCCTTTCGTTTACTTCACTTTTTGTCTGTCTGCTTTTCATCCGCCTCTGACCCTGTAATGACCTAACAGCTTCAATAAAGTCTGTGTTGATTAAAAAGGAGATTAGAGCCCAATATCATCTGAACAGTTGCGTCAGTAATACCAAACAAATCTGTGAGCTCCAAAATCAGCAAAGTGAGGCTCGTGTCTGACCCACTTTCCAGCAGGGAAAGTGTTGTTTTTGCAAAAAGATGAAAGAAAACCAAAGGATGGATCGAAGCTTTGACATGAAATCTGTTTGTGCTAATCATGTTATAGCTGTTATAGTGAATATTTTTGATTCAAAATACCAGTTTCTTTTCATTTCAGAGAGAAAGTGTGCCCGAAGTAGCTTCAAAACTCTCTGCGTCAGATTTCTGAAGTCGCCTCCTTAAAAATGAGGCCAGTCTCAGATTCTGGTCCAAAGCTTTGGGGCTTCTTCCACCACCAGCATGAAAAATCACTGACCCACATTATCTTTGTTCACAAAAGACTTAGGACTAGGAGCCGTCCAAAGCAGTGAGCTGTGAGAAGACAGGAATGCACCATGTAAGCACAAAAGCGCCACCTGCTGGTTGTTTAAGGTGATTGCCCCCTATCTTTTTTCATTCATTCATTCATTCATTCATATGATCAGATTCATTCAAGAAGTTTTCCATTCACACTTCTCCATTTGATTGATGAATGCAGTATGAAAGTATCGCCACAGATTTCATTGCTTCTTGATGATTTACTGAACTTAATTTGGTGAAAAAAAGCATCTGTTATTACTTTTCTCTGTCTTGTTTTTGGCACATTTTTATCCGTTTCGTATAAAAGGACATCCAAAACTGTCATCAAATTTTGGCATTTTTGATTTTATTCATCCAGAATCCTTCCTCTTCTGTCATTTTACACTCCTGCAAACACACAATTACAAACCTAAAAGGACAAGTCAAAGGAACTGTGCCTTGTTGTAGGTATAGCACTCATTTACCTTTGAAATACATGTAAAAAAATATATATATATCACATTTTAGAGTGGAGTTTTTGTCGTGAATTTGAGCTTTATTTAAAGAATGTTTCATTCGGATTTACAATATTTGAAAAGGAATTGGAAAGTGAATTTTATATTTGTAATCTTATTATTTTGTTGGCTAAGTTCTATATCCATAAATGTCAAGTTTTAAAGACCAAACCTTCCTTTTGTGCTTTCAAAAAAGAGATGGAACTCTATATTCACTAACAAATAAATGTAACAAAAAAGCTACTAAAACTTGAACATTCCTGTTTATTATTTGTCTATTATTTGTATTTGGTAACTTTTTTTAATCTTTTGTGATTTTCAATGTTTCTCTTTTCTTATCGTACTTATCCGTCTGCTTACATTTTTTTGTTTTTATTTTGTCTATACCTTGGTGCTCTGTCTATATCAGAATCAGAATCAGAAATACTTTATTTATCCTGTTGGGAAATTTAGTGCTGCCAGATGCTCATCACACAGTACAAGAGTAGAAAGGAATAATTAGCGAGAAGAACAATAAGGATTGCAATAGAAAATAGATATTAAATAAAATAGAATAAGCAATAAAATCAGATAAAATAAAAATTATATAAAATACTGAATAAGTGTGCAACTAAAACAAAATACCAAAAAGTGTGGGACTGGTACAATACGCAAGAAATAAGAAATACAATTGCAGTAAGTGAACCAAAATACGTCTGTTTTATTTGTATTTATTCCTTTTTGTAACATTGTTTATATTCTTCTAATAAAGTATAATAAGGAGGAAAAAAAGGGGATAAAGGTTGACCTCCTTAACGCCTGTTTATAATAATAAAAAACTAACTGGGTCCTCGAGGCGCTTCGGACGACTCTCAAGTCTCTCTGCTGTGATTGGCTGTCTCCTCCCCTTCTCTACTCTGATTGGCTGTTTCCTCCCGTTCTCTTCTCTGATTGGCTGTTCCCTCCTGTAGTTCAGAGGCTACAAACAAACTACAAACAGGTTGAAACTGAGAGGAAGGAAAAGAGGAAAACCGTCCGAAAATACCGACTTAAAAACACCGCAGAGATGTCTGAGGAACGCTCCGAAAGATCCGATGGGAAGATAGTGAAGATGGAGATCGACTACAGTTCAACTGTGGACCAACGTCTCCCTGAATGCGAGAAAATGGCTAAAGTAAGCGGAGCCTGAGGAGGCCGGAGCCGGCTGAGTCATGGTGCATTGGTCCGTTAGCCTGGAGCTTAGCATCGGCTCTTTAGCGTCACAATAAAACATCTAATATTCGTAACATTTATCTGAAACTATTAACGAATAATAGTCAGTGTTTAAAATAGTCTTTTAACCTGTTAATCGTGTTTTTTAGAGCTGTGTTACTGAGTTAGCTCGCTCGTTAGCTTTTAGCTGCAGAGTCATTCAAAGCTTCTTCTGTTAATTGACGAGTTCCGGGCAAAAGTGCCTCAAAATGTGAAATAAATGTGTGTTTTCCTGAATTTTAGCACAAATTAACGGTGAATATTTTATTTTGTGGTACAGGAAGGGAAACTCCAGGAGGCCATTGAGAGCTTGTTGTCGTTGGAGAAACAAACAAGGACGGTAAGAAGATGTTCCTGTCAAAACACTGGACTCATGTTATATCATAGGGTGACCATATTCTGTTTCTCTGTAAAGAGGACTCTCACCCCACCCCCCAAATAAGCAAATATTCTGAATTCCCCAGAAAGAACACTTTACCTAGATATACTGAAAAATAGCCCAAAACAATTCTGTAGCAACACAAGTATCCAGATGTTTAACAAAATAAGAAATAATCACCTCTCTTAAGTCTGATACTTACACCTTAGTTGGGAAAAGTGAGGTAGAGAACCATTCTTCAAAATAACCTCCCAATTATCAATTACGTAAAAATAGAAATAATGCCTCAAAAATATTAAACAAAAAGAAAAAAGAGAGGTAGCCTATTCTTCAATGTTTTGTTGTGGTGATATGGGCTTGCAGATCGTTGTAACCATTATTAGCCACAGAGACATAAGTTCCAGCTTTGCAGACTGTACATTCAGCCTCCCATTTGTCATGACCCGGACGAAAACAGGGGAACTTTTTTTCGCATGTCATCAGTGAAATGACAGTTGCGTTTCGGCATTTTCTTTCTGTTCGAGTGTTCTCTCGCAGTGTGTCTACTTGCCTGTCAGCCTGAGTGATTGAGTGAGTGTGAAGCGCCTCTGTACTGATTTTTGAATGAATGAATACATGTTCCGGGGTTCGGCTCAAACTCCATCTCTCAAAGTGTTTGTAAAGGAACCGTTCAACGTGAATGATAAATACACTGTTCTGTGACGCGCTCAACCTAGGCAAGCTCAAAAACCTGGACATTTGAAGGGTTTTATAGATTTAGATTTTGAAAAACTTTAAGTGTATCTTTTACCAGAAGATTGTTCAGGATATTACAATTTCTTCTCTGCAAACAATAAGGAAATGACCAAAAAAAGCTAGATATCAGTGAAAGGAGCAGTAGAGCAATGGAAATAAGTGTTTTTGTGTGTATTTCACTTCTTGTTTAATTCTCTCATCATCACACAGGCGTCAGATATGGTGTCCACCTCCAGGATCTTAGTGGCTGTGGTCCAGATGTGCTATGAAGCAAAGGACTGGGATGCTCTGAATGAAAACATCATGTTACTCACAAAAAGGAGGAGTCAGCTCAAACAGGTTTGATACGGCTTCCCCCCCAAGTATCCACTTAGGGATGCACGATAATTATTTGTTTTGTAAGCTGATACCAACAATTAATATCTCTCCTAAAGGCCATCACTGATTCTGATAACACATATTTATTAACACTAGAGATTGTGATCTGAGATTGTGACATCAATTCTATGAGTGAAACCAGAAACAGTCTTGACTCTTTAAATGAAAAGATATTTATTTTTTTCAATGAGAAAAATATTGGCAAGCCCCGTACACACTTTCTAAACTATTTCAAGCAGAAGTAGTTGACATCTCAAATACAGCTCACGTCACTTAAGGTGCATTAGTTAGTGATATATAACCAATAAAAGCCCATTGAACCACCTTGAACTGATGTTAATACCTGCATTGTGATTACAAACTTGAGAAAGTGCTTTCTAGTTCAGAAATAACACATTTATATAGAACATGCATTCACTGAAATAAGTTAAAATCAAACATATATAAACCCAATCTGAAAAAGTGCATTCTTTAACAAATATATTTCCAATAATAATAATAATAACTTTATTTATATAGCACCTTTAAAAACAACAGTTCACAAAGTGCTTTACAGCAGGGACAAAATCAACAAACAAACAAACAGTGAATCAAATAGCGAGCAACAATAGAAATTAATAATCATACAGACCAATCAGAATTAAAAGAGAAGAGAACTCAGGCAGTGCAAGACCCTATGATGAGACCATGAGGACCAGAGGTGAGAAGGAGTAAAAGAGCAAACAGGAACAATAGAGAGGATAAAAACAACAATGAAATATAGCAGTGAATAAATAAGGTAGTAAAAGGATAAAACAGCCTAAAAATTAGAGTGGAAATAATAACTGGAGCGCTCGACTCCAATGACACAAGTGCACGAACTAAAAAAATGCATTTCATCTATTTCTAAGAACACAAACATGCACCAACAAGTGTTTATCCATGTGTAAAAGGAAAACAAATAATCAGCATTAAAACAAACAAACAAGCAGGTTCGATGAAGAAATAAAAACAAAAATTAGAAAAAGAATACAGCATAAAAATTAAATTTCATGCATTCAATATAGGGTCAGTTTCCTTTTAAAAGCTTGTAATGATAATAAACTCTTAATTACATGTCTTTATCCTTCCACTTACTTCCATATTTAAAGTATTGAAGCTTCAACATGAGGGGTAATTCTTGAATTTTCCCAGTCAGAAAGATTTTTCTTTTATGCTGGTCTCACTTTAACACTATCTCACAGTGATGATGTCATAATTTCCTGTTATCGGCACATCTGTCTTACTAGATTTCATTGTAAAACCCCGAACCACACTCTTCCCCAGCCACCAATTTAATTTGTTTGATAAAGATTTTTTTTCTCCCTTTGTTTTCAGGCTGTTGCCAAGATGGTGCAGGAATGTTACAAGTACGTGGACGCTGTGACTGATCTGACCATCAAGCTGAGGCTCATTGATACGCTTCGAACTGTGACCGCGGGGAAGGTAAAGCTGACAGCACGTTTCTCACGTTAATCGACGTCAGTCACCGCGCTCTTTTATCTTTCCTCTGCTGATACCTTTTTGTCTTCACAGATCTATGTGGAGATCGAACGTGCCAGGCTGACAAAGACTTTGGCTGGAATCAAAGAGCAGAGCGGAGAGGTCAAAGAGGCGGCGTCCATCCTCCAGGAGCTGCAGGTATAAGAAACTCAACATCATTTTTTATTAATCTATTCCAGGGCAATTAATTTTCACGAAGGGACCTCATAAGAAACCTGAACTGTGTCAGAAGGCTGCACAAACAATGACATGCATTTAATTCTGCCCAATACTAATTTTTCCCCTTTGCAAAATTCACTTACACATGGGTCAATGACGTGACGTCCCTTTTTTGTGTCCGAGTGTAATATTTCCTTCCATCATGAATTGAGTATTTCATCACATGTATTTCTTTATTCTATGAAACCTGTGTTATTTGAACACATCTTTAAACTATTAAAATATAACATGTTTTTTTGTGTTTTGGTTCCTCAAACCCCCAAAATGTCAGGTGGTGCAACCGTCCTGACAAGTATCCACAGTAATTAAACTCTAAAAATTGAATGTCAGTTATTGTAAATGGAAATTAAAAATACAGTGGCATTATTTTATGCTTGAACCTTTTTAAATAAAACATTCTTTGCAAATAAAAAGAATTTTAAAGCTGTTGAGAAATGTAAAAAACTTTTGTCCCGTAATTTTCACCTTGTCAAATGTCAGGGTGGTGCAACCGTAACATTAGACTTTTATTTTAAAGTGAAGAGAATAAAACAGGAAACAGGAAACTGCGTCAGCCAGAGGAGCCCAAATGACATTTGTGACCAAGTGGAAAAGTTTGTAGATTTCTCTGAAATACTGATAAAAAAGGTTTTTTCACTTCATTGGTGACTGGAACAATTTCCATGTCAGGTGGTACAACCAATGTAATAATGTGAAATGTTATTTTAACATCAAATTATTTATCTTATTCACAAATAAAAGAAATGAAACACACAAAATGAAAATGTATGAGTCACTACAGACACTTGAGAGATACTTGCCAATAATTTCACACAGAAAAAATAACAGGAACATATAAATATATTTTCATATATTTGGTTGTGCCACCTGACATTTTTGGGTGCTCAAATTAAAAATACTAAAAAATAATGAACCTAAAATCTTTGAAATGTTGGTCATCTACTGAAATCTGTTAGAAAACATAATTCTTTACTCAGAAATATGTTTTTATCCACTTTCAAAGAACTTTTAAAAAATACGTTTTTAGACCCTCTTTTTGTCATCGACCCGTATAAGAATAAAAAGGGCGGTAATTTGCCCAGGTCTGCTCTATTGTCTGTTTTATTATCAGGACACTTGGAGTCATTCTTGTGATTTTGTCTCTCCTCAGGTGGAAACATACGGCTCCATGGAGAAAAAAGAGAAAGTGGAGTTTATCTTGGAGCAGATGAGGCTCTGCATTGCTGTCAAAGATTACATTCGCACCCAGATCATCAGCAAAAAGATCAACACCAAATTCTTCACAGAGGAGGGCACAGAGGTGAGTGAGGGAGCATCGTTCAGTCTCAGTGGATCTAAACTGAAAATGTTTCATGTTTCAGAGCATTAAATGTCATTTTCTCCTCAGGAATCCAAGCTCAAGTACTACAACCTCATGATTCAAGTGGACCAGCACGAGGGCTCCTACCTGTCTATATGCAAACACTACCGGGCCATTTACGACACCCCCTGTATCCTGGAGGAGAGCAGCAAGTGGCAGCAGGTAAACAGGTTTGATCTCTGAAATACAGGCAAAAATCTCCTCTATCAAATTTTCATTCAACCTCCAACTGCATTTACAAAAACAAACTGATTGTATTCACTTTAAAATCTGATGAAATTGTACCTGGAAAGTAGTTCTGCTGGTGTTTCCATTACAACAACGAAGTTTCTTTGGCTGATCATCAACAAAGTCTTTGGTCTTGAGTCTGAGAATCTTGTGCTTTTTGACTTTTTCTTGCATAAGCCTTTATTTAACCTTTTCTTTAATAAGATGTAGCCCAGATATCTCATCATTACGAGGTTTTTATACCCACAGTCTTAAAAAAAAGGCAAATTCAAAGAATTTAAGGAAGTATGATTGAAGGGGTTTTAACATCACAACTTCCAAGAAAAGCTAGAATGTGAACATCAATGTACTCATTGCCCTTATGTGTAAACTTAGATGACTTGCTGTTTGAAGAACAACACAAAATTCAATGATTTGTGAATCCTGTGTAACCCATATTCAATTGAATACACCAAAAAGGCAAGATGTTAATTGTTCAAACTGAGAAACTTTATTGTTCTTTTGCAAATTTTGAATTTGATGCTTGCAAAATGTTCCTACAAAGCTGGGACAGGGTAAACAAAAGACGAGGATATAAAAGGAGCATCCCCAAAAGGATGGCGCCAGGTTCACCACTTTGTCAACAACTGCGTGAGCAAACAGTCCAACAGTTTAAGAACAATGTTTCTCGATGTATAACTGCAGGAATTGATGGATTTCATCATCTACAGTCCATAATATCATCAAAAGATTCAGAGAGTCTGCAGCAAGGCCCAAAACCAACATTGAATGGCCGTGACCTTTGACCCCTCAGGCGGTGCTGCATTAAAAACCCACATCATTGTGTAAAGGATATTAGCACGTGGGCTCAGGAACACTTCAGAAAACCATTGTCAGTTAACACAGTTCATCACTACATCTACAAGTGACAGTTCAAACTCTACCATGCAAAGACAAAGTCAGACATCAACAACACACACAAACGCCGCCGCCGGCTTCTCTGGGCCCGAGCTCATCTGAGATGGACTGAGGCAAAGTGGAAAAGTCTGCTGTGGTCTAACGAGTCCACATTTTAACCCTTTTTGGAAATCATGGACGTGGTGTCCTCTGGTTGTTCTCAGAGCATGGCATCATGGGTAACTGTCCCAGTATCTGTGAAGGCAGCATTAATGCTGAAAGGTACAAACAGGTTTTGGAGCAACATCTGCTGCCATCCAAGACACTTTGTCTTTTTCAGGGACGTCCCTGATTATTTCAGCAAGACAATGAAACCAAGACACATTCTGCTCCTGTTACAACAGCGTGGCTCTGTAGTAGAAGAGTGCAGCTACTAGACTGACCTGCCTGCAGTCCAGACCTGTCGCTCATGGAAAATGTGTGGAACATTATGAAGCACAAACAGAGACTCTGGGACTGTTGAGCAACTGAAGTTGTTCATCAACAAGAATGTGAAAGAATTCCAGCTTCAAAGCTTCAACAATTAGTGTCCTCAAAAAAAAAAAAAAAGATCAGTTTGAATATTAAATATTTTGTCTTTGTAGTGAACTCAATTGAATATAGGTTAAAGAGGATTTTTACTTAACATCCAAACCTCATTAGAACTGGGGTTGAACTCAATGAACTTGTTTATTAAAATGCGATTGATGTTTTTGTGTTTCAGGCCTTGAAGAGTGTGGTTCTGTACGTCATTCTCTCTCCTTATGATAACGAACAGTCGGACCTCGTGCACAGAATCAGTGCTGACAAGAGACTGGAGGAAATCCCGAAATACAAGTGAGCTGATACGAGTTTAAAGGAGACAATGTTTGTTTCTTGTGATATCACTTTACTGCTAAGAAACCCCTAACCAATGTCTTCTTTCCCTCCCTCTTTCTTTCGTAGGGACCTCCTGAAACAGTTCACCACCATGGAGCTGATGCGCTGGGCCGCCCTGGTGGAAGATTACGCAAAAGAGCTGCGAGAGGGCTCAACTGACAGCCCGGCTACAGACGTCTTCTCTTACTCCGAGGAGGGGGAGAAGAGGTGGAAGGATCTGAAGAACAGAGTTGTGGAGCATGTAAGTCTGAAACTGGGCTCTTTACACACCAAAAGCTATGTTAATATTACGTGAGACGTTATTTTGTGCGCAGGATTTTTGACCCAATTGTATCTCCATATTCGTCAGGGAACCGTAAAACTGAGCATTGATGTTAAGCTGTGCAGATTCAGTTTTGTGTACAGACTCTTTTGTGCAATAATAAAGCAAATTCACTCAAATTGGGATGTTAATAGATGCCTGTTTGAATATTTCCTTCCAGCTGTAGCCGCTGATGTGACCTGGAAGTTCTCACTCTCTGAACCTTGAAATAATGCATGAACAGATTCTGCTGCAGACATGTTTATTCATGAAATAATCCCTGTCCTGTTCCCCCCCTCCTCCACAGAACATCAGAATAATGGCCAAATATTACACCAGAATCACAATGAAGAGGATGGCCGGACTCCTCGACCTCTCCATCGACGTGAGTATCTCTTTAGTTAATTAGCTCATTAAAACTGAGGCTGACATTAAACAGCACAGAGGATGAAAAACAGCTGAATGTGAGCTTAACCCTTTAACTACCCCACCAAGAATAAAAGGATAGAAACACTTTTTGTTTGCATTTCTTATCACAATACGTGAGTTGTGACCATACATTTTCTTTGTTTTTCCAGCAAAAAAAAAAAAAAAAGGTTTTTAAAATATCGGCTTCTACCAAGTGGGTATGAAATTTATGGGGTGATCTGTGCTCGACTAGTCTTCCCTTTGGGCTCAGACTATGTAACGGGCGTGCTGCTCTGTTTTGAAATTGAATCTGAATTTTCAAGAAGGTAAGATACAATTTCAAAACATGAAATACAATTTCAGATCATGTTTTTCTAATTCAAGACAAAAATTCAAATTCAGTTTCTAGTGGCACAAATTTCACCTCATAGAAATTGCTAACAAATACTACAAATGGGAGAAAAAGTCAACCAAAAAGGTAATTTAGAAAGAGATGAACTTCCTCTAAATATCCTAAATATATGAACGGTTTAGATTTCTGTAAGTATGCTGCAAAATATTGAGCAGCATTATTTCAACCAGAGGAAAATTTTGCATGAAACAAGGAAAAGCTGCATTTGTAAATTTCTCATCTTGATTAAAATGCAACAGCTAATAATTCTCACATTCAGTTTTTCTTGTGATTGAATGCAAAGTATTCATTTTGCATGGAAAAAAAAGAACAAAGTGCAAAACAAAGGTGCATTTTTATGCCTTTATGGCCCTTTCTCACTGACCCGTCTTGGCCCCACTCTACTCAACTCTACTCAACTCTACTCAACTCTACTCAACTCTACTCAACTCTACTCGGTTTGTGTTGCGTTTCCACCTAGTACCTGCTCTGCTCTGGTTCCAAGCGAGCTGAGCTGATACTAAAAGGTGACATGGACGGACTGACGGCCTCTCATTGGTCAGAGAATGTCGTCACTGAAGCTTCTGACTCTGAACAAATCACTTACAAGAGGCAAACGAATAAGTCAGCGACGGGTTTTTAATGACATTTAAACCCGACGGCACAGAACCAGACTGAATGAAGACAAAATACAGCCCTAAAATGCTCCTTCATGATTCCTAAATAAGTTAAAAGTCCTTTTTAAACCAAAAAGAAGTTAACAGCAAAGATAGTTTGGTTTAAAGAGTCTTTTCCATTAAATCAAAGTTGGTCGGTGCAGGAGCATCTGTCTGCCACGAGAGTCTTTAAGCACCAATCAGTCCATTAATCCACAGGAACCAAAAAGAAAAACCAGTTCAAAGCAGAATGATTGATCAACAAAAAATCTCTGGTATACCAGGCCCAAAAATCAAAAATTAAAGTGATCTCACTGGATCCAGGGAAGAGTTGATGTCAGGAAGCAGCTCCTTCATTTTCCTCCGCGTGCAGCAGCACGAGGCTGTTGTTTACCTCCGTTGTCATGACGCCCAACATTGAGCTGCTGTATTACTTTAATGAAATCTTTTGAAAGCTTTTTTTTCCTTTAAAGACCACGGTGGCACATATGTTAGTACAAAATTATGTTTGTGTCATGTTATAGATGCACTTTAGCGCAGCTGTGTTATAAGATCCACACCCACCGTGAGTCTGAAGTCGGGCTGGTGGAAAAGGAAACCAAACTGAGTAGAGCCGATTAAGGCTGGAATTGTATAGCGGAAAAGCTCCATAAGTGTGTCATCTCAACAACTTGGCTGTGGTTGTGCAGCAAAACAAACGTTTTTGAGGCACAAGAGCCATCATATACTACTAAATGGAAGTTAGGCTCCTTTTGTTGAAATATAGTAACTCAAAATGTGATAAACCATTTGGTCGAGGAGGTCGTTAAAGGCTTAATATGGATTTGCTGTTATGTTCAGCTATGAAAACATATATTTATCCTCGTCTTTGCTCTTTCACCAGGAATCGGAGGAATTCCTCTCCAGTCTCGTGGTGAACAAAACCATCTACGCCAAGGTCGACCGCCTCGCCGGCATCATCAACTTCCAGAGGCCCAAAGACCCCAACGACCTCCTCAACGACTGGTCGCACAAACTCAACTCTCTCATGTCTCTCGTCAACAAGACCACGCATCTCATCGCCAAAGAGGAGATGATCCACAATCTGCAGTGAACGACAAACACACACAGGCTTCGTCTCCGTATTCGTGCTCCGTTTTTGTGTCCTGGCGAACTGTAAAGGCATAAAATTTGCAGCACTATGACTTTGTTCATTTTGTGATACAGTTGTTGATGCTGTATGAAGATGGTTACTCTTTAAAATGTATGCTGACCGATTTAAACAATAAACTCCTCACATTTGGTTAAAAGTTGTTTTCTTTTTGTGTTTCTTAACCTAAATGGCACAAATAAACATTACAATGACACATCAGATGTGTACATTTTCTTTAATTTGACCCTTTCATTCTCTCATATAGCAGCACACTGTAAATAATATTGCACTTGCCAAGATTTAAATTCTTAAGGTCTTGTTTTAATGTTTTTTTTTAACTTATTTTTAGCATTTAAAACTGTTAGATCTCAAAAAAAGCATGAACGTTTCACTTTAGTCTGAATTAGTCTGAGAATCCTAAAATGAGTGGATAACTGTTAAAAACAAGTTACTTTGGTTTTCTCACATGTAATTTTATAACATAAAAAATTGTTTCTAGATTTAACTCAACCTCAAGTTGCTTGATTTAAGAATAACACAAAAAAGCCATCATTTTAAGACACAGTTTCTTTAGCAAACAGCTAAGAATTTTACAAACCCATGCTCAAAAATCAAGAATTATCTTTATCGTACTTCTCTAATTCTAAGTAGTTTTGACTTTAAAAAAGTGATATTTTTCATTCCATTTACTAAAATTAAGAATATAAGAAGCATGAAATTAGATTCTATTGCTCATATTCAGAATATTTCACTTCAAATTCTTCTTCAGGAAGTTTGTTTTCAAGGATTTTAATCTAAAAATGAGCATTTTCTTCTTGTTTTAAGATCTGAGAATACTTATCAATGCCATCTTGTTTCAAGATTTCTAGTCAAATGAAATTGTCTTGCTGCATGAAGAGATCATTTCACTAGTTTTAAGATATTTTCCCATCAATATTAGTATTTTTATCTCACATTCAGACTCTTTTTTTGCAGTGCAAGTGCTTAGTTACACGACAAAATGCAATGAATCAGAGCAAACTTTAATCGCCAGGTTTGCGTGAACATACAAGGAATTTGTTTTGGTAAACTGTGCTCTCTTGTAAGGCTGAAAGGAGAGAAAAAAATTAAAAATAACAATAATAATAGTAATTTACATGCAGGATATTCTCAACAACTGCAAACAAAGAGACAGCACTTCGTCACAATGAATCAAAACAATGGTGCACAACTACTAAAGCTGTTTTTTGTTATGTAAGAAAGCCACATTTATTTTGTTTTTCAATCAGAAAATGATTTTGTGTTTTATTTTCTTCCCTGCTTTGTTGTAAAACAGAAAATTTGAATATTCATGGGTAGCAGCAATTAATTTATATATATATTTTTAATATTATTATTATCATTATTTATGTTTATATTAGCTTTTAAGGTGTTGTTTTGATTAAACAGCTTGCACATACTGGCAGATTAACTGTAACAAAAACAAAAAATATTTAGGAAATCAGCAATTTACTGATAAATGTAGAGAAGCAGTGCAAAACAACGTGCACCGGTTGTTGGTGTAATAAATTTGTAAAGCAAAATACAACATTTGGCAGAGAGAGAGAGAAGCACACATGCAAAAGAAGAAAGTGAAACTTCAGTATCAATGTCATCATAGAAGTATTGATCGATATTGATACCAAGAATGGTATTGTTATATCAATATTTTGGATCTATCTGCTCACATCTAGTGAGAAGTCCAAAGATGCTGAATTAACATGAAGTAGTTTTACAAAAAGATTGCATTGTGTAGTTCAATAATAATAATAAAAGAATGTACATTCAGCTTTTACATCACACGGCTGTTACATTAAATGTTTATGTGTTTATGTGTTTAGATATGCATCACCTCATATTGTAAATTTAACGCTAAAATGCAAACTTAAAAATAAGCATATTTTTGAAACTAAAGCCTCAGCATCTCTGTAGCTTCATTCTACATTTCCATGCAAACACCACGTAGACTGATAGCATTTTCAGTGAAAAATGTTATAACAAAGAAGTACAATAAGATCCTTTTTGTGCCAATTGAAGAGGCTTGTAAAGTTAAAAATATCTTGTTTTCCTGCTTTTGCTGTCAAGGCACATTGAAGTCCTTCACACTAGATATGAAAAGATTTATTACAAAAGTCAACAAAGCTAAATATCAGTTAAAAAGAAGACAGTTAAGAACAAGAAGAGGGAAAAAAAATGGCAGAAGTAGCCTAGAGAAGATGGGTTTTCTGCACAAACAGGCATGTGTACATATGTCGCTACCCTGGAGAAGCCACAAAACTTTATGATGACATTCATTCTTTCAGCAAACAGCACGCTAACAGGTCGTAGACACTTTGGCTTTTCCTCATGGCTTTCAGAGGCTTAAATGCTCAAGGTTCCTTCCTCCAAATTATGCAATTAAAGTAAAAAAAAATAATAGTTTTTTAAGTAAAACTCAATATTATGAGAATTGAAGTCAGATAATGAGATAACCCCCCAACTTATGAGATAACAAGTTCAAATTTTGGAATAAAAGGCAAAATTTGATTGAATGGAGTCAACATTTTGGGTTGAAGAAAATATTCCATCCTTTTTAACTCAAGATTTTAACTTTTTGTCCTCAAGATTTCAACTTGAAAGGTCAAACTTTTATCTAAAAATCTAAATTTTTTGAATGAGTCAAAAATGAAATAAAGAGTCAAAATTATGAGATACGATGAGATAAACCCCAAAATTCTGAGATTAAAAGTCCAAATTTTGAGATTTAAAGTAAGAAAAAAGTAAAAATTTCAACATTTAAACTCTAAAAGGACAAAATTCAATCTTTCATCTCATAATTTTGACACGTAAGGTAGAATTTCAACCCTCTTTCTCAAAATTTCTAATTTTAAGGCAGAATTTCAACCTTAATCTCAACATTTGGATTTTTAAGGTAAATTTTCAACCTTTTAACTCAAAATTTTAATCTTTAATCCCAAAATATTGTCTAGAATGGTCAGAACGTCAATCCTTGATCTAAAAATTTTAACTTTATCTAAAAATTTCTTCTTAATTAACTATTATTATTCACAAATAAAAGAAATGAAACAAAAAATGAAAATGTATGAGTCACTACAGACACTTGAGAGATACTTGCCAATAATTTCACACAGAAAAAATAACAGGAACATATAAATATATTTTCATGTATTTGGTTGCGCCACCTGACATTTTTGGGTGCTCAAATTAAAAATACTAAAAAATTATGAACCTAAAAACTTTGAAATGTTGGTCAACTACTGAAATCTGTTAGAAAACATAATTCTAATACGTTTTTAGACCCTCTTTTTGTCATTGACTGAAATACATCAGGAGGGTCAATCGTTTCTATTATTATTCTTATTTAGAAATATAACATGTCACCAACACTAAGGGCCACATACTGTCACGCGCTTTAACACTCTCTGACATGCACGCGCGCGCTCCTCCACGCGCACACGCACGAGTCCTCTCAACCTTCAGATCAGCACATCCCACTATGCTTTGCGATGGTCTGACAAGTGGATCCAAGATGGCGTAGAAAGTAAAGCTAGGTAAGTGTTGACTTCCCATTTTTCTGCGCTTCCAGTCGTCTTTCTAATCTGTGAGCCGCTGACACCAAACCCCTCCGTAAATCACCTCCACCTTCACCAAAACCTCCGAGTCCGTGCATCGACGACAGCGCAGTGTCATACGAGTCAAACGCGTCCAAACACGGAGGCAAACAGCGAAGCAGCGAAGGCCTGAGCCCGTTTTGTTTCACTTAGCTCCGCTGCTAACGCGAACAAACCAGCAGCTATTCTTGTTGCGAGCTCGGTGCCATTAAAGGCCGAGTTTTGGCGACAGCTCCTCGGCCTGAGCTGCTGTTTGTTCCCGCTCTTTAACCTCCGCAAACGCTCGTGCTGACTTCACCGACACCGCACCGACCTTTTTTAACGGGGCTTTTGGAAACGTCTTCAATCTGACTCAGAAACAGCTATGACAACTTTAGAGGCTTCACAACAGCTGGAAGACAATTACAACTAATTCACATCGCTGCTGTTTCACTTCACTGTGTTATTAATGTGTCTGAGAGGGATTTAACTTCCTGTCTCATGTCAGAATGAAACCGCTTCATGTTATTTTTTACAGCCAACCCTCAGCTGTAAAATGAGCTTTACCCTTTCTTATAACCTATATCACACTCTTTTCCAACACCTGACTGCTGTGAAACTACTGTATCCCGCCAAACTAGTTGTTATTGTCCCTCTGAAGAGTCGAGTTTAATCAGTAACTGTGATAAATGTGAAAGCTCAACTACAAACCTCAATACCAGTGAAGCTATGTAAATATATCCTCCTCTTCAACCTACATTCAATTAAATACACCACAAAGACAAAATAATTCATGTTCAAATTAATATACTTAATTATTTTTGTGCAAATATTCACTCATTTTAACATGGATGCATGCAACGAATTCCTAAAAAGCTTTGACACTTGTGTTACATCATCTTTCCTTTAACAACACTCAATTTTTTCCACATTCTTGCTTGATGGACGACTTCAGTTGCCCAATAGTTCGAGGTCTCTGTTGTTGTATTTTGTGCTTCATAATGTTCCACACATTTTCAGACAGGTCTGGACTAGGTAGCTGCACTCTTCTACTACGGAGCCACGCTGTTGTAACAGGAGCAGAATGTGTCTTGGTTTCATTGTCTTGCTGAAATAATCAGTTTTGTTCAGTATTATTCAGTTGAATACACTACAAAGACAAGATGTTTATTTTTCAAACTGATAAACTTTATTGTTTATTTTTCTTTTTGAGGATACTAATTGTTGAAGCTTTGGAGCCGTTCTTTCTTGATGGACAACTTCAGTTGCTCAACAGTCCAAGGTCTAAGTTGTGGTATTTTGTGCTTTGTAATGTGCCACATAGTCTCAATGGGAGACAGGTCTGGACTGCAGGCAGGTCAGTCTAGTAGCTGCACTCTTCTACTACGGAGCCACGCTGTTGTAACAGGAGCAGAATGTGTCTTGGTTTCATTGTCTTGCTGAAATAATCAGTTTTGTCCCTGAAAAAGACAAAGTGTCTTGGATGGCAGCAGAAAAATCTGTTTGTACCTATCAGAATTGTGACAGTTATTAATGATGCCGTGGGCACCAACACACCCCATGAGCAACTTTGCACTGAGAACAATCTTGATTGTCCTTTTCCTCACTCGCCCGGAGGACACCACGTCCATGATTTCCAAAAAGAGTTCAAATGTGGACTCGTCAGACCACAGCAGACTTTTCCACTTTGCCTCAGTCCATCTCAGATGAGCTCGGGCCCAGAGAAACCGGCGGCGGCAGCGTTTGTGTGTGTTGCTGATGTCTGACTTTGTCTTTGCATGGTAGAGTTTGAACTGTCACTTGTAGATGTAGTGATGAACTGTGTTAACTGACAATGGTTTTCTGAAGTGTTCCTGAGCCCACGTGCTAATATCCTTTACACAATGATGTGGGTTTTTAATGCAGCGCCGCCTGAGGGGTCAAAGGTCACGGCCATTCAATGTTGGTTTTGGGCCTTGCTGCTTACGTGCATAGATTTCTCCAGATTCTCTGAATCTTCTAATAACATGTTTATTGAAATTGATTGAATCCACTGTTGGACTATTTGCTCACGCAGTTGTTGACAAAGTGTTGAATCTGGCCCCACCCTTTTGGGGATGCTCCTTTTATACCCAATCATGACACTCGCCTGTTTACAATGAACCTATTCACCTGTGGAATGATCCAAACAGCTGTTTTTTCAGCATTCAGCAACTTTCACAGTTTTAGTTGCTCCTGTCCCAGCTTTTTAAGAACCTGCTGCAGACATCAGATTCAAAATTAGGGAATATTTTCACAAAAACAGTATAGTTTCTCAGTTTGAACATTAAATTCCTTTTCTCTGTGGTCGATTTAATTGAATATTGTTTAAAGAGGATTTGCAAATGATCATATTCTGTTTTTATTTACATTTTTCACAATGTCCCAACCTCATTGGAATTGGGGTTTGTATTTCCACCTAACTGGACTACGCTTAATACTTTCTGCCAGACCCATAGGTGTATATTGCACTTCAACGTTAAGCATTTGCTGCAAGGAAATGCAGGAATGTTGAAATGTGGTGCTTTGCATTTGCCGAAAGGATATTGCCCCCTATTTTCTCTAGTTTCAGTTTTAAATTCACGTTGGTTCGATGCTTTAGTTCCTTGAACGCAGTTGTATATGTGAAAAAAAACAAAACTGGGAAGTCACTTCTAGTTCAGCATTTCAGCCTCTTATGTTTAATGCACAGAAAACTTAATTGCATTTTCACACTTGGGTCAAAAACGGTAGCTGAAGTCTTCAGTGTGAAAAGTACTTTGAAAAAAAAAAAAGCCTGCTCATGAAGCTTCAATAAAAACATAAAAAGAGCTAAACAAATACAACGTTCATCAGAAAAGAAACAAAAAAAAACAGAAAGTCCCCTAAAGAAAACTGGTCAGTAAAAAGCAAAGATTGCCTGCAGTTTTTTATAAAGTGTTCAACACTTGATGTACTTTAATTTGTAATTTTACTCTTAAACTGTGCAGCATTGTTAGTAAAAATGTATGTACATAAAAAAACTGTACATTTCTACTCCACTCTCATTCATTCAGTGTTTGTATTTTTTACATTCAGGTTTTTCTGAATTTAGGGGATTCATATCAACACACAAAGATAGAAAAGTGATTTTTATATTGCTTTCAAATATTGTTAGTTGTGCCTTAGATGAAACAGTCAGATATTTTCTTACAACTGTGTATCTGGAATCATTTCAGGCTTATTTAAATACACAAAAAGACAAAACAAGAAAAGTAAATCATCAGGAGAATAATCACCCATGTTGTTGTGGCTGTTGTTTGACCAATCAGAAAGTATTTATCATGTATCAAGAAAGGAAAAACTCACTACATCCTTATCTTCAGCCTGCTCCGTTAGTAGTTCACACATGCAGGAGTTATTTTGATCTTTACGTCTGTTTGTGACGGGTATTTTCAGAACCACCGGGGCAAAAGTCGCAGTTTCACTCTCACACTTGTGACATTCACAATCAAATGTCATCAGTCTGTCTTCGTGGAGATTTAATCATCATCATCTTCTCTTCTGTTTTTTTCGCCTGCTGAGTAAGGTGCTACGTTTGCAGCGCCGGTGATGAAACTGGTGGAGGGAAAATAAGATAAAAAGTTACTGTGTGATCAGCCAAGGTTGAGATTTTGTTGCTGTGATGTTTCCCAGCAGGTCATGATGTACCAATCTGACTTCAGCTGTCTGGTACGAAAAAAAAAAAAGAGAAACTGCTTCCTGTCGTCATAGACTGGAGTTGAGCTTCTCATGCAGAGCAGAAAAGGCCAGATTTCCTCCATAACTCATCTTATTTTAGGCCAGAGTGAAGTTAGGATGTTGTGTAAAACATAAATATAGACAGAATAATTAATTGAGAATCCTGTTTAACCTGCATTCAGTTGAATACACTACAAAGACAAGATATTTATTTTTCAAACTGATAAACTTTGTTTATTTTTCTTTTTGAGGATACTAATTGTTGAAGCTTTGGAGCCGTTCTTTCTTGATGGACAACTTCAGTTGCTCAACAGTCCAAGGTCTAAGTTGTGGTATTTTGTGCTTTGTAATGTGCAACATAGTCTCAATGGGAGACAGATCTGGACTGCAGGCAGGTCAGTCTAGTAGCTGCACTCTTCTACTACAGAGCCACGCTGTTGTAACTGGAGCAGAATGTGTCTTGGTTTCATTGTCTTGCTGAAATAATCAGTTTTGTCCCTGAGAAAGACAAAGTGTCTTGGATGGCAGCAGATGTTGCTCCAAAACCTGTTTGTACCTTTCAGCATTAATGCTGCCTTCACAGATACTGGGACAGTTACCCATGATGCCATGGGCACTAACACACCCCCATACCATCACAGATGCTGCTTTTGAACTTTGCACTGAGAACAATCAGAGGACATTACGTCCATGATTTCCAAAAAGAGTTTAAATGCGGCGGCGTTTCCGTCTGTTATTGATGTCTGACTTTGTCTTTGCATGGTAGAGTTTGAACTGTCACTTGTAGATGTAGTGATGAACTGTGTTAACTGACAATGGTTTTCTGAAGTGTTCCTGAGCCCACGTGCTAATATCCTTTACACAATGATGTGGGTTTTTAATGCAGCGCCGCCTGAGGGGTCAAAGGTCACGGCCATTCAATGTTGGTTTTGGGCCTTGCTGCTTACGTGCAGAGATTTCTCCAGATTCTCTGAATCTTTTGATGATATTATGGACTGTAGATGATGAAATCCCTAATTTTCCTGTAATTGTACATTGAGAAACATTGTTCTTAAACCATTGGACTTTTCGCTCACACAGTTGTTGACAATGTGTTTAATCTGGCCCCATCTTTGCTTGTGAAGGACTGAGCCTTTCGGGGATGCTCCTTTTATACCCAATCATGACACTCTGCACTTAAATTCTCTCACTGAAAAATGGACTTTTCTTGACGTGTGACACGTTTGAATTTGGAGCAAAAAGTCAAACTTACTCCCTCAAAGAGCTTTTGCACGTCTGTGGTTAAAGTGTATGAATCAGCAGGTGCTCTTCTTCACTGATGCTGCTGGTTCAACACGGCCAGTTGTTGGCTCTGCAAACATTGATATTCAAAACATGTTGTGATTGACGACCAGCTAAGGCGAGCCGCACATCAGATGAGTCAGATCTTAACTGATTCAAAGATCTTGAGAAAGCGAACACATGAAGACAGCTCAGACTGATTTTGCTGTACAGTCAGGTTTTGTTTTGTCTGGGTCTGTATGTGGTTTCTGGTCTTTCTGCAGCTTCATGTGGCATCTCAAAGGACTGAATGCTGTGGCTTAGTTATCAGTTCTTGCAAATGAAGGAAATTTTTCTGACAATTTCCAAAAATAGCTGCATTTTTTTTTTTACACTTTGAGTAGGGCTGGGCAGTTAAATGCAAATAAGATTAAATTGCAAGAAGGCCTGTTGCAATCCTGTAATCGCAGAGGGTTCAATATTTCTTTGATTTGAAATATGTCCAACTACCAGACATATATATATTTACTACAGTCATTTTATTGTGCTACACCAGTGTTACTCAACTCTGCTCAACTCAAAGAGAAACTGTTGAATACTACCTTTGCAAGAGAAACAATCTAAATGGTAAAAAGTGGCCAAAACAAAAAAAAAGTACTGGTAAAAAATGTTTAAGGTGGAAAAATGGTCATACAGCAGAAAAAATGGTGAGAGATGGGAGAAAAGTTAGAAAATGTGAGGTCCAAAAATGGAACGTAAGTGGCAAAAAAGGGTGAAAAGTTACTAAAATTTACATAAAGCAACACAACCTGGCAAGAAAACTGATAAAAAAATACCTTGGAAAATTGGCATAAGTTAGCTAAAAGCAGCAAAAATGGGTTAAAATTGGCAAAAATTCAGAAAACTTCAAAAACAGTCAGAAAGTAGCAAAACTATCCCAAGGTTTAACATTTCTGTGTGATATCTCTTTTTTATGGATCTTTAACTTTCTTAGACACTGAATTTTAGGTTTTCATCATCTAGAAGCCATAGACATATCATCCCGTTCAATATAGAAATTGATAACACATATGAGCGGGAACCTGAAAATAATCGCACCATAAATCGCAATTGCAGTAAAGGGAAAAATAATCATTGTTAGATTATTTTTGCAAATCGTTCAGCCTTAATTTTGTGTTCCTCTTTTGGCAGAGAGGCAATTTTCCCAGACATGTAGGTCGTCATAGTTGAAGCTCGTTGTCATCTCAGGCTGTGGTTGAGTTTCTCATGCAATGCTGAATAAGTTGGATTTCCTCCAACTCTACTTTTATGAGAAGAAATCCCAATTTTTTCACATTTTTGTATGAATTTCATGATTTCTTCTATTAAATTTCATTGGTGGAATCTAAGCTGGAAGGAATGGTCACATGATTTTCTGTAAATCAAACAAGACTGTTATTTTTAAGACGCAGAAACATTGTCTGGTTCTCCTGAACTCAGTTTCATGTGCCGTCTTGTTTTCTGAGCTGAGTGTTGACGCTTAAAGTCGTCACAGTTTCAATGACTCGTAAATTAGTCACTTTGGTTGAGCCCAACCTCAGACACCCAAGGGTTTCATTTCTTTTTGGAAAATTCTGCAAAGAGGTCAATCCTTAATTTGTTGGCCAAAAAGAATAAAGTAGAGTTTATAATTAAAAACTATGGCATTGTTCCACTAATGGAAAAATCAGGGGAGATAAATCTGATTGCTAGCAATAAAAATGAATAGTCTGAGGTGGCAAAAATTGCCAGAAAGCAACAAAAATTGGCAAGAAAATTGGGAGGAAAATTAAAAAAAGAATAAGAAGAGAGCAAAAACGGTAAAAAAGAAGGGACAAAAAACAGTTGCAATTGCTAAAAATGGCCAAAGGCAACAAGAATGTCAGGACAAAATAAAAAAGATATTTAGAAGGAGCCAAAAAAGATGGCCCAAAAGTGGCAAAGAAAGAGTGGAAGGTTTTGAAAATGCACAAAAAGTTACAAAAAGTTGGCAAGATAATTTGAGGAAAACTTGGAAAACAGTCAGAAGGTGCAAAAAAAGTGATCCAAATTTTGCAGAGAAGAGTGAAAATTGATTAAAATGGGAAAGACGTAATAAAAATTGGGAGAAAATCAGAGTGGTAAAAGAGGGGACAAATAACAGCGGCAATTGCTAAAAAATGGGCAAAAAGTCACAAAATTGGCAAGATAATTGGAGGAAAACTCGAAGCAAAAAAATGGTCCAAATGTGACGAAATGTAGTGAAAAATGATTGGAATGTGGAAAAAAGTAGCAAAAGTTTGCAAGATAATTGGAGGAAAACTTTGAGCAAAAAATGGTTCAGATGTGGCACAAAAGAGTGAAAAGTGATGGAAATGGAAAAAAGTTAACAAACATTGGCAAGAAAATTGGGATGAAACTTTAGAAATCATCAGAAGGAAATAAAGATGGTGGAAATAGTAAGAAAAAACAGTAAAAATTGCTAAAAATGGCAAGAATGTCAGGATAAAATTTAAAAAAAGGGACAGGAAGAGACAAAGAATGGCCCGAAAGTAGAAAAGAAAGAGTGGAAAATACTGAAAATGGGCAAAAAGTTACAAAGAATTGGCAAGAATATTGGAGGGAATCTTGGAGCTAAAAACGTTCCAAATGTGGCAAGAAAAGGAGTGAAAAGTTAATTAAATAGGAAAAAATTAACAAACATTGGCAAGAAAATTGGGGTGAAGCTTTAGAAATAGTCAAAGTGAGTTAAGATGGTGACAAAAAAAAGTGATAATTGCTATTAATGGCCTAAGGCAACGAAAATAGGCAAGAAAAGTGGATTAAAACTCAAAAAATTTGCCTGAGGGGAGGCAAAAAAAATGGCCCAAAAGTGGTAAAGAAAGAGTAAAAAGTAATTAAATGCACAAAAAGTAACAAAAATTGGCAAGATAATTTGAGGAAACTTGTGGTAAAAATGGTCCAATTGTGACAAAGAAGGAGTGAAAAGTGACTGAAATGGAAAAAAAGTAATAAAAATTTGGAGAATTGCTCAAAATGGGCAAAAGTAACAATACTTGGCAAGATAATTGTGATAAAAAAAAATTAAATATCAGAAGGCAGCAAAAATGGTAATAAACAACGAAAAAAAACAGTGTCAATTCAAAAAAATGGGCAAAAAGTCGCAAAATGGCAAGATAGTTGAAGGAAATCTTGGAGAGAAAATGGTCAGATGTGACAAAAAGGAGTAAAAAGTGATTGAAATGGGGAAAAATTAATAAACATTGGCAAGAAAATTGGGATGAAACTTAAGAAATAATCAGAAGGAAGTTAAGATGGTGAAAAAAGTGACAAAAAAAATATTATGATTGCTAAAAATGGCCTAAGGCAAGAAAAATAGGCAAGAAAATTGGAATAAAAGTCAAAAATAAGTCAGAGAGGCAAAAAAAAGGCCCATAAGTGGCAAAATGCACAAAAATAACAAAAATTGGCAAGATAAGATTGAGGAAACTTGTGTCAAAAAATAGTCCAAATGTGGCGAAGAAGGACAAAAATGACTAATGTAAATTACGAGAAAATTTTCCGCAAATCAGAAGGGAGCAAAAGTTGTTAAAAAAAAAAAAAAGAAAGAGAGAAAAAGGACAAAAACAGTGGCAATTGCTAAAACTGGCCAAAGGCAGCAAAAAATGTCAAATAAGTCAGGCCAAAACTTAAAAAAGGGTCAGAAGGAGGCAAAAAAATGGCCAAAAGTGACTAAAAGAAATGTCACGTGTTGTTGTCGTGTCATAATTAATGTTAATGTCAATGTTCATGTCCAACAATGTGTTGTTCAGGATCATATAAAATAGGAACTTTGAAGTAATGGCACAGAAAATACAATTGCAATGTGGGGAAAAATAGAATAAAAAAAATAATTGCTCGTCCGAACACAGTGGAGTTTTTGTTTAACTCGCTGAGTCGTTGCTCCTGAAAGCGTGACTCCTCAGTTGTGTAAACCTCATGTAATTCTCCATACTTCCTGCTCTGAAAATGGCCTTTATATGCAGCATTATCAATCCTTCTTTAAGCAGTCAGATGACGGCAGACAGTCGACTCCACTGTTAGAAGCTCCGGAGCCATAAATGATGAAATACTGTGTCTCCCATGATGCCCCGAGCTTCTCATATGTCCGCTGATTCCTCAGCTATCTGCAAATAAAAAAATCAATGTACACTACACTAAACTAAGGCCCAGAATAAAAGCCATGTAGGAGCTTCTCCTGGAGCCTCAGCCTGTCTTATGTTGATTGATGACGCAGAAAAACCACACGAAGACACGGCGCTCTGCGAGGAGACGTCCAGCTAACTCCCACAGAGTTTCATCAGAGGAGGCTTTGAGGCTCAGGGTGAAGTCTGTAAACTTCTGCTTCTGGCTCGCTTACAGTCTCAGACACAAATATGTTCAACATACCAACATTATCAGTGGAAAACACTCAAACAGCATCAAGGAAACCAGTGTAAAAAAAAAGTTATGCACACACAAAATGATAACTAGTGTGACACAAACTTGGTTTTGGGTTGAGTACTTAGAGTTAGAAAGAACTGCAAATATAATGTTTCCTGTCTTGTTTTTAAATGATCCAGGAGACTTTAAAATGTTGCCATGTGA
This sequence comes from Thalassoma bifasciatum, assembly GCA_008086565.1. Classification (NCBI taxonomy): domain Eukaryota; kingdom Metazoa; phylum Chordata; class Actinopteri; order Labriformes; family Labridae; genus Thalassoma; species Thalassoma bifasciatum. Next base: position 123,135 of record RPOG01001425.1, on the reverse strand, counting down.
CAGGAATGGGCACCTTTCACATTTGAACCAATACAGTTCAGATACCTGGTAACTGGGAATTGGTTTAAGTACCAGTTTTCTGCACTTAAATTTTTGTTTATGTGGTAATAATTTCTTATTTATTTATTTATAGGGTCTAAAAACGTATTTTTAAAAAGTTCTTTGAAAATGGATTAAAAACATATTTCTGAGTTACTTTTAATTTGAGCACCCAAAAATGTCAGGTGGTGCAACCAAATATATGAAAATATATTTATATGTTCCTGTTATTTTTTCTGTGTGAAATTATTGGCAAGTATCTCTCAAGTGTCTGTAGTGACTCATACATTTTCATTTTGTGTGTTTCATCTCTTTTATTTGTGAATAAGATAAATAATTTGATGTTAAAATAACATTTCACATTATTACATTGGTTGTACCACCTGACATGGAAATTGTTCCAGTCACCAATGAAGTGAAAAAACCTTTTTTATCAGTATTTCAGAGAAATCTACAAACTTTTCCACTTGGTCACAAATGTCATTTGGGCTCCTCTGGCTGATGCAGNGACGTCACGTCATTGACCCAACTGTAGATGATTCTTTGGTTTTTATCCTGAAACTTTCGACAGATCTGCTGTTAGAGCCACAAAAATGAAAAGCAGACTTCTTCTGTGACACTTTGGGAACTTCTGAGAGAAACAGAGGAAGATGTGAAAGTTTGATGAAAGGCAGCGATATACAGAAGTGATAAATTATGTAAGGTCTTGTGGATGAGTAAAAGGACTTGAAAATCAATTCTGTAAGAAACGAGGAGCCAGTGAAACATGCAGAGGAGTAATGAGCCACTTTTGTGCTGGTTAAGTTTCTGGTTACACGGGTTATAAAAGTACGAGTCTGATGAAAAGGTGATTTTTGATGCGGTGACCATACGTCTTCATTTGCCCGGACTTATCCTCCTTTTTGGGGGTAAATTATGTCCAGGGTGATTTTATAAAATTCCTCTAAATGTTTTGGGTTTTTCTCAGCTTGTTCTACAGACGATTGATATTTATAATAAAGCATTTTTTGCACAATAAGAAATAAAGATATTTTTCTTTTTTTAAGCATATGGTGTGGTATCATGACAGCCCCTTTCCTACAGTTAAAAAAAAAAGTGAATGGGGAGATTTGGCTCTGTTGAGGAAATTTATTTTTGGCCATGTGACGTCGAAATTTTGAGATAAAGAGTCAAAATTACACAATTAAGGGATAAAATTTTGAGATAAAAGTAAAATCTGTTAAAATACAGTCAAAGTTTCATGATAAAACTCAATTTTGAATCAAAAGTCAAAATTATGAGTTTCAAAAAAAATCAAGATCCTGTAAGTGAAGTCAAAATTTAAAGATAAAAGGCCAACATTTTTAGATAAAAGGTGAAATTGTAGGAATTGAGTAAAAATGTTGTGATTGACAGTGAAAATAGTATTTAAAAATTCAAAGTAATGAGAAAAAAATTTGGTACATTTAAAAAAAAAAAAAAAATCAGATTATGAGATAAAGAGACAAATTTTCAAGATAAAAAGTCCAACCTGTAAATTTAAAGTTAAAATGTCAAAGTTTCAGATTAAAAACCAAAATCTTGAGATAAAAAAATCAGGTAAAAGTTGAAATTTTGAGATAAGTCAAAATCGTGAGAATAAAGTTACAATTCTTGAGATAAAAGTCCAAATCTTGAACAAAAAATATCTAAAAGTCAAAATTTTGAGCTGAAAAGTCAAAATGTTTAGTTTTTTTATTGAATTGATTTGACATGTTTTTTCAAATTTTTTATGTAATATGGGAAAAAAATTATTAGAGGGGACATTTGCATTTCCTTTCAGTAAATACTGGATGTTGAAATGCTGAGCAACGTGTTTCACTTCAGTTCAAAGTTATCAATTCCAACAGTAAAGGAGGGTTTTAAACTAAAAAGTTTGGGTTGTGAAGCTTCTTTGTCGTCTTTGAGGAATTTTTGTATGATCTCAAAGAGGCCGAGTATGGAATATGGTCTCCTTAGATTTGTGGTATTGTGAAGATAAAAATTGATGTTTTTCGCAGCTTTGATAGATAACCAGTTATCATCAATGATCCTAACCTCACTCCTTCCTTCTTCTTCTTCTTCTTCTTCTTCTTTCTCCACCTCGCAGAAGTGTTGTCCCTAAGTCATGGCGGACAGGAGAGCGGAGAAGTCATGTGAAGAAGCCAGCAGATCGTTAACCAGGCGGGAGTACGAGGCGGCGGTCAGCCACAGCACGGACGCCCTGGTCGTCCTCGCGCCCCAAGCCCAATCATCCGGTGCCCCTGTCCCGCCGAGTCCTCCATCTTTAGTCGCCGCCTCCGCAGCCGGACCCCTCCGCAGCCGCGTCCTGCTCTACAGAATCGCTGCTTTTCTGCAGCTGGTGAGCAGCTTTTGCATTTTAACCAGTTGGTTCTACTTAAACCTGCCTTTGCTGAGTATAAACAGGCAGATAACAGTTCTTAGATCATAGTGCCTTAATAACAATTAAGTCTACTTTCCCCCTGTACAGCTTTTTTATTTTATCTTCTAGAAAAGCAGGGCTGAAAGATTTGCAAAAATAATATAATTATTAAGAAATGTTTGACTGTCCATTACCATGAGAAAAAATATTTAAATTAATTTACTACACTACAGTGGATGTACAAAACCGATTCTTTCAAATTAAAATCATATATAATTTTTTACCCACAAGGAAAATGTTAAAACTATGGAATATGGCTGAGACAGATGATTGTCCTTTTTGTTATCAGGAGTCTGAATCCACCTTGCACATGTTTTGTCACATAGTGTCCTTGTTTTGGAACAACGTTGAGAAAATGTGTTTAGAAATTGGCTTGTCCTTAAAATTAGAGTTTGTTTCTGTATTCTTAGGAGAGTTTGTAGACAGTAATGACTTAGTTAACCTAATTATTGTTCTTGGTAAACCTAAATAAAAATTCCGGTATCTATCTAGAAGTGAGTTATAATAAAGGAAATTTTCTAAACAAGTCTCTATATATCAGAATCTTCCAATATACCAGCTTTGGCTGTTACTACGGTTTTGTATACTTTGGAGATGGGAGGTTCTCAAAGGTTTATTTTGAAAATGTTAACTGAACTGGTCTATATGTATACTTTTTTTTTTGTACCATGTGTAGTTTTGTGTGGGAGGTGAGGGTGAGTGGGGGGTATTTTGTGTTTATGTTGTCTTGTCTGTTTATGTAATTAATTAAAAAAAAAAATATATATATATATATATATATATATATAATAATAATATAATAATATAATTGCAATGATTATTTCCTGTATTGCAATTGCGATTTTTGTGCGATTATTTCTAGGCTCCCATCTTATGTTTTTAAACACACTGTAGAACATGAAAAGTTACATTAATTACAGCACAACAACAAAAACCCACTACCACTACAACCTGAGACAACTTTTTGTCCATTTTAGTCACTTTTAACTTCGTTTTTGCCATTTTTGGACAATATTTTTAATTCCTTCCCACAATTTTCCAGGTTCACTCCCAATTTTCTTTCTTCCTATTGGTTGTATTTGACAAGTTTTGACACTTTTCACTCTATTTGTGCCAATTTTGGACCTTTATTTGCAACAAACTGACTATTTGTCATGTTTAATCCCAACTCTCTCGTAATGTTTGTTGACTTTGGCTGTTTTTACCACTTTCACTGTTTTTGGGCACTTTTTTCACAATTTTTGCTACTTTATGAATTTTTTATAGTTTTCCCCTAAAAATTTTCTTTCTAGTTTTTTCTGCATTTTGGCCATTTTGGTCACTTTTCACTTTTTTTCCCCCGCAAATTTTGAACCATTTTTTTGACACCTTCTCACAATTTTCCAGGTTTATTCCCAATTTTTTTGCCCATTTTTGACACTTTTCACTTTTTTTGCACTCTTGGACCTTTTTTCCTTGCAACAAACAGACTATCTATCCAGTTTAATCCCAACTTTATTGCCATGTTTGTTGACTTTGGCCTTTTTTTCCCTTTCCCTATTTTTCATCGCTTTTTAAAAATATTTTTTCTACCTCCTAAATTTTTTTTAACAGCTCCAAAATTTTTCTTGCTAATTTTTGTTGGTTTTTGACTGTTTTAGTCACGTTTCACTCCTTTTGACCATTATTTTGATACTTTCTCACTATTTTCCAGGGTTCACTCCCAATTGTCTTGCCAATTTTTGTTGTTATTGCCCATTTTTGCTACTTTTGGACCTTTTTTTTTTTTTGCAACAAACTCACTATATGTCAATTTTAAGCCCAACTTTATTGCCATGTTTGTTGACTTTGGCCATTTTTACCACTTTTACCTTTTTTTGTCACTTTTTACCATTTTTGCCAATTTCTTGGTATTTCAAAGTGTCATCAAAAATTTTCTTGCTAGTTTTTTCTGCATTTTGGCCACCTTAGTCACTTTTCACTCTTTTTTTTGTTGCAAATTTTTGACCATTTTTTGATACCTTCTCTCTATTTTCTCAATTTTCTTGCTAATTTTTGTTGGTTTTTGACTGTTTTAGTCACCTTTCACTCCTTTTGACCATTATTTTGATACTTTCTCACTATTTTCCAGGGTTCACTCCCAATTGTCTTGCCAATTTTTGTTATTATTGCCCATTTTTGCCACTTTTGGACCTTTTTTTTGTGCAAAAAACTCACTATATTTCAATTTTAAGCCATGATTGTTGACTTTGGCCATCTTTACCACTTTCACCTTTTTTGTCACTTTTTACCATTTTTGCCAATTTCTTGTTATTTCAAAGTGTCCTCAAAAATTTTCTTGCTTGTTTTTTCTGCATTATGGCCACCTTAGTCACTTTTCACTCTTTTTTTGTTGCAAATTTTTGACCATTTTTTGATACCTTCTCTCTATTTTCTCAATTTTCTTGCTAAATTTTGTTACACTTTGGCCAATATTTGAAACTTTTCACTCTTTGTTTTCCACCTTTGGCTCAACTGTTCTCACTAGTTGAGTATTTCCAGGTTTTAATCAAATTTAAATGCCATTTTTTGTTGCTTTTTGGCAATTTTTACCACCTCGAACTAAGCTTTATTGCTTCCTTTTGCTGTTTTTGGCTCTTTTTACCACTTAGGGTGCTAACTCTGGTGTAGAACAGAAAACATCTACTGCAAAAAACCTGTATCTGATATTTTGACACATTTCAGGTTGTAGAAATCTTTCACTGTCTGTGATTAGAATATTGTAACAGGACATATTGAGGAAAACCTGTGGAAACGCCTCAGTGAGACAGAGATGTTTGTTCCTGGAGCTGACATCATCACTGACCCTCAAACACAAAGTTTTCTTTTTGTTTCAGCCTCTTAATCTAATTCTCCTCCTTGTCCTCTGTCCACAGAAAAACTACGATGAAGCAGATGAAGATTGCAAACATGGTGAGCTGCAGCACGACTCTGAGCTCTGGAGCGCGCACAGAGATTATGATTGAGAAAACAGACCTTGAAGTGGTTTCATACACAGAAAGAAACACTGGTGGGTGTATCACGTTAATCCTCTGTTCNCTCCATGCTGTTGGACGGCAGCCTGCAGGAGGTGCTCAGCATCCTCTCCAAAGCCCTGTACGGAGAGCAAATGGTGAGATTTACACTCATGTGCATCATTTGACAGATTTAAGGCTCCAAATCTTGATTGCACTTGGATGTCAAGATTCTAAAATTTCAAATTTGATATGGATACCCAGGAAGATGTTTGTTTCTCAATACCATTTCCAATACCAAATTCCAAAAAAGGCATAAAAAAACAGAACTGAATAAATAATCAATGGAATAAAATGATTAATCAGAAAATGAAAAAACAAGACAACCACATTTTCACTTAGTGCAAGTCAAAGCAAAATAAACAACCCAAATATAGATCATAACACACTTTGACAGTATTTCAATGAGGAATAATTATTCTTTTAACTCGCAATCAATCAAAAGCATCTAAGGCCCAATTCCATTTCCTTTCTTAACCCTCAGTCTTAGTACGGGAGATTTGGTTCACAAGTCCAGATAGAACACTGAATCTTTACCCTGTGGGGAATTTACGTTTACTTTAACAACACCTGACAGACAGTCAATAAGGAAGCCAATCGCAATAGTTTTTTTATAGACATATTTATTGTGTTGGTACCTGTATAAGTCGACAGTGTCGTTTGGTATCAAATAACTTTCCATTTGTGGTCGTATAACTATCGTTACATAACTCTGCGGCTACAGGAGATGACATTAGCCCGGTCATCTTATACCATTATCGGCACAAGCATGTTATATAGGCTGTTATCTTGATAAAAAATTACATTACCACCGAGAAAAATCACCATTTTGTAACGTTAACTAACTTAAACAATAGTAACATGGCTTGTCCGCACCGGACGCTATTGACAAAAGATCGTAAAATAAAAATAAATGTTATGCAACAACGAGGTAAATAATCCATAAAATGGGTCTAAACTAAGATAATACAATGGTTTTCGTAATATTTATATCTCCATTAACAAAGAAAAAACGTACATTTGTAGCTCGCCTTCTCTGCCGCTTTGGACGCCATGTTTATTTACTGAAAATACGCAATGCATTCTGGATGTCCCTTAGTCCCAAGGGTGGTGTCGGAGAATCTCAGTATTGAGGGAGATACAGCCTCAGTCTTACCCCTCAACCTTAACATTCTGAGAATCGGGACAGCACTTACACCTCGCGGGAGTGCGCATTTTGAGATTGAGGGTTAAGACAGGAATTGGAATTCACCCTTAAGCCCAAGGTTAGTACATAGAAGAGCATTTCGGCAATCGTTTTGGCGCCCAAGAGGACACTTGAGAATGTGTTTTGGCTCCCAGGAAGGCAGTTTATCATGTTTTAACCAACCAAAGGGAAAGATTATCATAGTTTGTTAACTAGGAGGGTACTTCAGCATTTGTTTTGGCTTCCAAGGAGGCACTTTCGTGTGTTTTTCAACTGGGCTGTGAGGGAGGTTTGACTGCCCTTCTGTCCTCCTGGGGTATACACCTCTACCTTTACCTCTTTAGTCCAGCTTTGACATCTTATTTTTCCTCTCCCCTGCTCCTGAGCTTAACTTCTGTCTTAAGCATCAAACATTTTGCTGCCCTTAGATCTTCCTTCCTCCTCTTTGAACCACCTCCTTCACTCTGCAGCACAAACCTGCACACACAGACACGAGCGCGTGTTCAAAGGTTAAACCCGGCCCCCAGGTTGGAGTTCTGTAAGTGGGGGCAACGACACCAACTCTGCAGACAAACACAGAGAGTGACAAACATGATTCTGAAGAGCGTATTATCCTTCTCCTCCTCCTCCTCCTCCTCCTCCTCCTCCTCCTCTTAACTGCATCCCCTCCTTTCTTTCCTCCCACTTTCCTGCATCATTTCATGCAACAACTCCTCCTCATCCTCCCTTTTAGTATCGTCGGCCCTGGTGTGTTATGAAGCAACACTTACAGTCAAGTTTGGAGATTTCTCAACCTTTTTCTCAATCCTGAGTGCATGATCAAGTAGAAAACATTAACTGTGCTTGAGGATCAGCATGAGTTTTCCACAGGAGAAGGAAAATACTTCAGAGCGTTTGGTTATTTCCACTGGCATCACTCGCTTTAAGCACATTTTCGGTGTTATCGTGCAGAAAATACAAATTGGGTTGATTTTAGGCAAAAGTAGTGCATCACATTACATCAAAAATCAAAAGTTAAATCTACTGTATGTTATATTAAATGTCTTTTTCTTCTTTCACAGAATGGTATCGTAGCAAAAGACATGAGCAGATTAAAAATGCTCTTCTCAGAAATCGAGGTAAGGGCTGCAAATCTCACTGTCCTCCTCCTTTTGTTCCTGCCTTGTTGGTTTTACAGAGGATCATTTCATGCTTACAGGCAAGAAGCTATAAAGATGACTAATGGCTTTATTCCAACGCTAACATGATTATTTGGTGCTCCTCTGCCTCGCTCGTAGCTATCCTGGATTTATTACTTGTTAGTCTACAATAAGTCCGGTGGTTCAACTGCTCGTTGTTTGACTCTGCCGGTGGGTAATTTTTGTGCCCCTTTGTGCGCTCATTAACGCTGAGTGATGTCTCCGTCAGGCTATAAACAGGGAGATGGCACCAGAATACACAGAGGACCAGGAGGAAGGTGAGCGAAACGACACCCCCCACTCTCAACATTTTACTCCTGTAGAGGGTTTGGTTCATCCTGAAGGAGTTACAGGTTTTGTCTCAGTGTGTTTTAATGGTTTTGTTGTGTTGTGTGTTCACAGAGGTTCAAGATGGCTGGCAGTTTCGACCTCCTCCCAGAGGGGTCACCAGCAGCGAGGAGTACACCCTCTGTAAAAGGTAAAACGAAGGGTTAACACGGCATCACCCGCTTTTTTCACAATTCGTTTATTAATTTTCCATTTTAATTAACAAACATTCTTGAACACAACAACACAAAAAGAAAACAACAACAAAAACCTTATTACCCACCTTCCTCCCTCTCTCAATAAGATCCTCAGTTAATTAAAATAAAATAAATTAAATAATGAAATCAGTATGTGGGTCAATGACGTGACGTCCCTTTTTTTGTGTCCGAGTGCAATATTTCCTTCCATCATGAATTGAGTATTTCATCACATGTATTTCTTTATTCTATGAAACCTGTGTTATAACTTGTGTAGAAATTTGATAATTTTATATTGTACAAAAAAACACAAAACCAAGGAGTTTGGGGGTTTTATAGTCCACCACGTTGGCACCTGACAAGTATCCACAGTAATTAAACTCTAAAAATTGAATGTCAGTTATTGTAAATGGAAATTAAAAATACAGTGGCATTATTTTATGCTTGAACCTTTTTAAATAAAACTTTCTTTGCAAATAAAAAGAATTTTAAAGCTGTTAAGAAATTTAAAAAACTTTTGTCCCGTAATTTTCACCTTGTCAAATGTCAGGGTGGTGCAACCGTAACATTAGACTTTTATTTAAAAGTGAAGAGAATAAAACAGGAAACAGGAAACTGCATCAGCCAGAGGAGCCCAAATGACATTTGTGACCAAGTGGAAAAGTTTGTAGATTTCTCTGAAATACTGATAAAAAAGGTTTTTTCACTTCATTGGTGACTGGAACAATTTCCATGTCAGGTGGAACAACCAATGTAATAATGTGAAATGTTATTTTAACATCAAATTATTTATCTTATTCACAAATAAAAGAAATGAAACACACAAAATAAAAATGTATGAGTCACTACAGACACTTGAGAGATACTTGCCAATAATTTCACACAGAAAAAATAACAGGAACATATAAATATATTTTCATATATTTGGTTGCGCCAGCTGACATTTTTGGGTGCTCAAATTAAAAATACTAAAAAATAATGAACCTAAAAACTTTGAAATGTTGGTCAACTACTGAAATCTGTTAGAAAACTTAATTCTTTACTCAGAAATATGTTTTTTATCCATTTTCAAAGAACTTTTAAAAAATAAGTTTTTAGACCCTCTTTTTTTCATTGACCCCATTAATTTATCTGGCTGAAAACAGTATAATATAAATAGCAAGCCCCTTAATGAAGTTGTATTGTTTGAAGAAAGTCTGAAAAAACATCTAAATGGAAATCATTGCAGCTGTGAGCAGTGTGAGTTTGTGGAGTTTGAACATTAATTTACACATCCTTTTTTTATACATCAATTAATTCATTAACCTGTGGTATAAATCATCGTTTTCTGTTCCTTTAGCACCAGTTCATCTGTGTGTGTGTGTGTCTCTGCTGCAGGTTTTTGGAGCAGGGTCTGTGTCGATACGGGGCTCAGTGCACATCAGCCCACTCACAGGAGGAGCTGATGGAGTGGCAGAAACGCTACGCATCACGCCTCATCCGCCTCAAGCAGCAGCAGGAGAGCAAACACTTCACAGAGAACTACATGGAGACGCTAATAGAGAAGTGGATGAACTCTCTCTCCCCAGAGAAAGTGGTGAGTGCGAGGAAAGCCAGAAAAGAGCCTCATGGGAGACAAAGAAAGTCTTTTCACTTCGCCAAGGCGAGGATTCACTTCTTCAAACAGCTACCAGACACAAATATGTGTTACAGATTCATCAGAAGCTTCCCCAAACTTTTAAAAAACCACCAACCTACCAGTTCATATCTCACAGGGTCAGTGCAAATATTATTGTAACCAGCAGCAGCTTTTATTTACAAACACCAAACACTGACTTCAGTCTGGCAATTTAAAAACCTAATGAAACAGATAATGTGTGCTGTATTTAAATAGCACAACAATCTGTTACATCATCTTTATATAAGAGCTCAAACTTTATCAGACTCATTAAATAAACCAAAAGTCTTCCACTAACTTGGGATGTGTGATCAAAGGAGACAAAATCGAAACCCTCTTTGAACATTCAAGGCGGTTTTTGTTTGATCATTCAGTGTCTTGAGGTAGCATTTTGTAAATTAATGTACTATAAATGGAGATAAATGGCTCGCCTGATAAACTGCTCCATCATCCGTTTCTTATGTTGAAAATAATGTTTTTAAATCATGCCCGAGTACTGTGATGAGATTCTGCCTCGTGCATTGCTCACAAACACTTCACCGTCTGTATGAAACCAAAAAGAGCCACTGCTGCCCCTTAATGCGACATTATAGTTACACAATATCAATACCAATTAAAGACACATGCGGGCCCTTCGCTTTTTTGCACCCATTGAGTCGTATCGCAGCTGCCGCATGTGCACGTTCTTAACTCTTTCCCCGCCGGAGTGTTGATAAGTTGCCAGCCAGCACCAGCGTTTTTGATCATACCCACTAATCTTTGAAGGCCCATTGAAAATGTCCTGTTTGGTTTCGGTTGATGGTGAGTACATACAAAGAAAGAAGAGGGTTTCAGCTTTTCAATTCAGAAAACAGATTTGTTGTATCTCTTATAGTTTTTGAGTTATCACCATTTGAACATCGTCCATTTTCTAGAAAAAGCAACATTCCGGACAAAAAGCCCGGAAAACAGGATTTTTATCGAACGTTTGTTACGTCTTAAAGCAGGTTAACTTTGGGGTTAAAGGACTGTGATAAGTGTCCCCAATTATGGTTCTACACGTTCGCCCCCTTGGTGACCATTTTTGGAGTTTTTGCCTCATCACTGGTTTTCGAATGGTCAGATTCAGACCCCAATAATCTCAATAATCCTATTTCAAAAAGATGGTAACTCCACTAACAAGTTACCTCAAATCTAGGGCTGAATGATATAGACCAGTGGTTCCCAACCTGTGGGTCGTGGCCCCCTGGTGGGCCGTGGAGGCATTGCAAGTGGGCCGCCAAATCATTTCCAAAAAACTATTATTTTTGTCAGGAGCTGTTTTTTAAAGATACAAATATTCATAACAATGTTCCAATTATAAATATCAGTTGTGGTCTTAAGAATATTAAAATGACTCAAAATGTAATTTTAAAAATGTTATTATACCTAAAATGTCAAAAACAGTGTTTAGCCTGAAATGTAATAATGGGAAAAAGTAAAAGTTATCACTTTTTGATATCAGCATCCGTAACATCATTGACTTATTATATTTTGGGTTTTATTACTTATTTTTAAACATTTCTGGCTCAGCACTTTTGTTACATTTTCAACCATTTACTACGTTTCGGGTAGTTCTTACACTGTTTTTATGACATTTCAGGTCTTTGTTACAAACTGGGCTCTAACAATGCAATATATATTATATAGCCTTCATATTTATGGGGTCAGAGGCTGGTAGGAGGGGGGCCACAAACATTTAGTGAGACGTAAAAGTGGGCTCCGAGATAGAAAAGATTGGGAACTGCTGATATAGACAAAGTTTTATATCTCGATATTAATGCCAGTTATCTAGATATAGATACCGTACAATATGACTCTGGGTTTCGTGAAAACTAGGCATTTTTCAGAAAAATAAAAGCATGATTTTTATAACAGGATGTGTGAAAGTGGAGTTAATTGATTAGAGCTCACTTTCAGTCATCAACATTAACAGAAAGTCACCAATAATCATGTGACTGTCTGAGCTTTACATGCAGGGTGAGCTGGGAAATCAACATCATCTATATCTTCAACATTGGGATATTAATATCTTGAATTTTCATGTCTTGATATTGATACGGTAATTTATCTTTCAGCCCTGCTCTAATCCTAAATGTCTCAGGTTACCTTTAAATCACTCATTTTAAACCTGTTTTTATGTTTGTTTCTTTTTTAGCTTAGTGACTATTTAGATGGAGTGAATGTAGAAACCAGTTCCAGCCTGTCTGTGACCGTCACCACCAAAAAGTCCGCCCACTCTTGGACCTTCTCCTTGTTGTGCAAGGTAAGATAAAAACAAATACATTGATTTGTTTGGCACGTTTACCACGTTTAGATAGTTTTAAGGATAGTTTCGTAACAAAAACGTTTCGTCTTTGTCTGACTGAGCAGCCGCCTAGAAAGCTGTACAGAATCGCGCTGCTCTACGACGCCCATCGACCACACTTCTTCATCACGGGTGTGTCGGCAGGAGAGCGGCTCCAGGCTCTTCCTAAAGGCTGCCAGGAGTGGACTCCAGGAGAGGAGACGGCAGGTGAGCTGGGCACCAACGTTCGCTGTGATGTTTATATCTGTCATTTACTCAGAAAAGCTTCAAAAGAACAACACTTGTGAACTCATATTTTATCTACTTTGACCTGATAGTTGCAGTGGACAATGGCCTGGATCACTGCGTCTACAAAGTGGCCGTGGGCTTCAGCACGGAGATCTTTGGTACCTTCAGACAGACGGCTGTGTTTGACTTCGGCTCAGAGCCGGTGCTCATGCAGCGGATCATGGTGGATGCTGCCTCCATTGAAGGTAAACACAAAACAAGAGAGTCATTCATATATAGGGATGTGTATAAGGGTCAATGACGTGACGTCCCTTTTTTGTGTCTGAGTGCAATATTTCCTTCCATCATGAATTGAGTATTTCATCACATGTATTTCTTTATTCTATGAAACCTGTGTTATTTGAACACATCTTTAAACTATTAAAATATAACATGTTTTTTTGTGTTTTGGTTCCTCAAACCCCCAAAATGTCAGGTGGTGCAACCGTCCTGACAAGTATCCACAGTAATTAAACTCTAAAAATTGAATGTCAGTTGTTGTAAATGGAAATTAAAAATACAGTGGCATTATTTTATGCNATGTGAAATGTTATTTTAACATCAAATTATTTATCTTATTCACAAATAAAAGAAATGAAACACACAAAATGAAAATGTATGAGTCACTACAGACACTTGAGAGATACTTGCCAATAATTTCACACAGAAAAAATAACAGGAACATATAAATATATTTTCATATATTTGGTTGCGCCACCTGACATTTTTGGGTGCTCAAATTAAAAATACTAAAAAATAATGAACCTAAAATCTTTGAAATGTTGGTCAACTACTGAAATCTGTTAGAAAACATAATTCTTCACTCAGAAATAAGTTTTTATCCATTTTCAAAGAACTTTTTAAAAAAATACGTTTTTAGACCCTCTTTTTGTCACTGACCCATATATCACTTCCACGTTTGTAAAACTGTTCTAAAAGTTCCTGTTTTCTGTACTTTCTTTGTACGCTTTTGAACTACTGTCAACTTTTCACCCCCAGACCTGGAACACCTGATGGCCGCGCGACAGCAGCTCTTAATGACTGCGAAGCGTTGGGACTCCTCCTGTAAAACCATCGTAGAGTTCGTCCCCAATGAAACGATGGCCGATCTGGAGCGCAGCCTCCTCTCCAGATACCAGATCCCTTTGTCGGCCGATCAGCTGTTCACCCAGTCGGTCCTGGACAAGACTCTCACCAAAGAAAACTACCAGGCCCGACTGCACGACCTGCTCTACATCGAGGAGATTGCGCAGTACAAAGAAGTCAGCAAGTGAGTAAAGTTAACGTTGGTTTTGGCGCCCTCTGCTGGCTGCAGAAAGGGTAAAGTCGTGTCACTATTACAGGGTGGTTTGAATCATGTGGTCTGACCTCACAGTTATGATTGAAGAAATTAAAGATGGCAATTTAGAAGCAATGGGTGACCACCTTGTTGTCTCTCTGACTCTAATGGGTCAAATAAACAAGATGGGAACTCCTCAATTAAACAGGATTAAAATTTGATTTCTTTATTAATGTTGGTGAATTATTGCTTCAGAAATGCAACATAGACGTCTTAAGAGGTTCTCACGTTATGTTTAGATTTACTCACAGTGTCCATTGTTTATTTGCTATGATAATCTGCACCTGTCACTTCATAATTCCCCCATCTGGTAACAAATTAAGTCGACCAATCTGTGTGTTTTCACAAGACGGAGCGATATAAGAGATTACAGAAATATTTAAATTCAGTAGGGAATTCACCAGTTTTTGACAAGATAATGCAACTTCGAAAATTTTAACCAGAAATCAACTTTATTTATACAAGACGTTTTATAAAGTGAAGTAAGCCGCCCAAAAGTGTTTCACAGCAGAACAGAGTGACATTTAACGACAGACATGGATGAAATTCTGAAAAACTCAGAACAAAAGGAAGATGATGGAAATACCCAATAGGGATCGAATGGTTCGAAACTTATCAGTTTGTGTTCAGTCTTTCTCAGTTGTCTTTAAGTTAATGTTTTGATTAATTTTCAGTGGTACAGGAGTAGTTTTTTTTATGATCAACATTTTTATTGTTTTGCATGTTTAACGACAATATAATAAGAGACAATAAGGATTGAGAACAAATCTCCAACAAGAGTAACAGTCAATGCAAACAGGACAAGATAAAGACATGCAAGCCCCAACTATAATTGAAATTAAATTACATACCGGTATAAAGTAGAACTATTTAACCAAAGAAGGAAAAAAATGAAAATAAAAATTAGAGAAAAAGGAAAAGGCCACATCTTTTATTATACCGCATGGGAATGTTTAATTATCTACCTTTTGTAAAAAAGTTGTGATTTCATAAAATTTCATTCATACAGGGAGCAACGAGTCTACATCCCTAACAAAGATGTATAAAGCCTGAATGGCTTCGTGAATTGCTAATTATTTCCAGGCAAACGATAGAAAAAATAATTTCTGTCTAGCAGTTAGAGTCCTGTAACAACATAAACATATTTTCTCCATTTAGCCATGAATTGATCAAATAACTTTTGGGTGATTCTATAATTAAGGGAACATTTCAGGTGTGCCAAAAAGTGAAAAAATCATGTGCTATTATTGATTAATGTTCCATGTGTTTGAATATTATTTGCCTGGAATGTACCAAATTCATCAAAAAGCATACAGACAAAAGTTGTGACTTTTTTTTTCAATATAAATTCATATTAAACTGAATTCACAGTTAACTCAACATTTAAGAGAATTATGGCACAAAAACACAGTAACACAGTTGACATTTTCTCCCTTTTTGTCCTTTATGCTGACTTTAAACCTTGTATATGTCACCACTTGACCTCAATAAGCTCTTATTTCTGTGTATGTTCTTTACATTTTGGTCATTTTAACATCAACAGTAATTAAGCAAGAAAATGTGGATAACACAGTTGATGAACAATAAAATCGCACCACTTACAGACAAACATCTGGATGAAATATCCAGGAGGAGGAGTTAAAAAATATCAAACTTTCTCCAAAGTTCCCACCAAAAAGGCTGTGACCTCATATGGTTTGAGTCATGTGACTTTAAAGCAAACTGTTGTTGATTTATGGGTTTTTTTCATTGGGTAACACAGTAGACACTGATGTCTCAGACACGAGCAAAGTGAATATTTTTATGGATATTAAATATTTGAATAGTTTGTTAAACAGCTTTGTCTTATTTTAATGACTACTTTGAACAAATAATGCTGAAAATAATAGAAAAACACAGGTATTCTAGTATTAATTTTAAAGGGCAAACTTCAGTTTATTCGATTAGCATTTAAAGACCACGCACAACAAATATATCATAGATCCAAATATCACATAATGGTTGAAACTAATCGAAAGGGTGTAGGCTGAAGCTTCTGCTTATTTTGCCTACCCGTTTTGCAAAAAATTAAATTAAATTAAACAAATAAATGTAGAAATAAACTTAATCAACTTAATTACATGGTCTGAGTAACACCATAAGTTTTCTTAATGGAGAAAAGATATACATTTTCAAAACATATTATAGTAGTAAAAATAATCCAATGAAATCCTTAGCAATATTACAACCAAACATAACCCAAGTTCCAATATTTTGTTGTTGTTTTCTTCACATTTGATTTACATATTTTCTTATTACTTTGGTTTTAAACATGTTTTTAAATGAAGAAAGACTTTGACATTTGACAAACTTGACATTTAAGAAATCGGACGGCACCAAAACTGCAAACCTCGAATACACAATTTGTATTTTTTGCTAAATAAATTATGGAAGGTATCAACTTTCTGTGTTAAAAGAAAGTGAAATATCACCAAAATGAAACAATGTAAAATTGATCATTACGTGAAATCAATATTTTGAAAAATTGATAAGTTTGTCCCATGGATGTGAAATGTTCCCTTAATTATAGAATCACTCTTTTAAGAACATGTGAAATCATATATTTTAATATATATAAGTCGCACCTGAGTATAAGTCGCAGGACCAGCCAAACTATGAAAAAAAGTGACTTATTGGGAAAATAAGGTGAGATACTTCTTCCCTGACCCAAAAGTAGATGGAATGAGTTGTCATCGCTGCATGGTGGGAACACGTCAGAGTACCAACATTAAGTGTTAGTAATCATTTCACCACAAGGTGTCAGACTCAACCTTTAAAAAGGCTTTTTGCTCAGTTTGTGTGTGAAAGAGAGGGAGGGAGTGTTTCACACGCAGCCTGACTCACAGATTCATGTCTGTATCATGATGTGATCGAGGTGGTTTCTCAGCAGAGAGGAGGAACCAGCAGAAAGTATTTTTCTTATTATTAAAGCCCTAAGAATCAATCAATCAATCAATCAATCTTTATTTATACAGTGCCAAATCATAACAAACGTTATCTCAAGACTCTTTACAAAACATTAGCAGGTTGATACCTGTTAATGTTAGAGTATTTAGTTATTTTATTAACAGAGACCCAACATCAAGACAGGATAAGGAGAGTTATCTCATCTTGATCCACCA
>RPOG01001425.1:0-105808 GCA_008086565.1 Thalassoma bifasciatum | reverse complement strand
ATATCACCTTTCCTTCTAACAACACTCAATAAGTGTTTGTGAAGTGAGGGCACTAATTGTTGAAGCTTTGGGGCTGGAATTCTTCCCCATTCAGTCTGGGGTCTGTGTTGTGGTATTTTGTGTTTCATAATGTGCCACACATTTTTAATAGGTGACAGGTCTGGACTGCAGGCAGGTCAGTCTAGCACTTGATCTGCTCGAATTCTACAGCAACTTGAAAGACCATAGCGGTCATTTTGACTGCTCAGACATTCAATCAATCAATCAATCAATCTTTATTTATATAGCGCCAAATCATAACAAACGTTATCTCAAGACACTTTACAAAACATTAGCAGGTTGATACCTGTTAATGTTAGAGTATTTAGTTATTTTATTAACAGAGACCCAACATCAAGACAGGATAAGGAGTGTTATCTCATCTTGATCCACCATGAGTGAAGCACTTTGCAGCAGCTTTTAGCAAAGTTACAGTGGCAAGGAAAAACTTCCCTTTAACGGGCAGAAACCTCAGACAGAACTAGACTCATGTTAGACAGACATCTGCCTCGACTGTGTTGGGGTGAGAGAGAGAGAGAGAGAGAGAGAGAGAGAGAAGAAAAATTGGAGAACTGTCAAAGCCACAACAGCAGGAGTCAGGTCGTCCCACATCAGCTGGTAGATCCACAGCAACAATCCAGATGAACCTACAAAGAAGCTCAGAGACTCCCAGAGGATCATGATTAATAACTATAATAGTGCATTTAGAGAAAAGTTAGACTGACAGAGGAGAAAGGGAAACAGAAGCCTAGTGTGTCAGTTTCCACCCCGACAGTCTAGACCTATAGCAGCATAACTAACTAAGAATGTGCTGCTCATCCTCTTTTTCACCAAACAATATGTGATTTTTTATACAGGTGAGATCACAGTAAATGTTTGAGTCTTTCCACAGTGAAATAGCATAAATCAAACCTTTAACCTGCAGTTTGAAATGTCTGTTGTGTTTAATAGGATTCCCTCCATCTTCTAAACCATGTGCAGGGAAATTCCCTTTTCCCCTAATGACAGATTCTAAGCTAAAAAAAAATCATCACACTTTATCTGCCCTGAATAACTCTCTGGAGTCTCTTTGCATTTAAATACAGAACGTGTTTGTCAGTCATCCATCAGATTCAGTTATCACCGTTATTTCTTCCTGTTTCATCATCTCAGATCCAGCAGACCCACAGAGGCAGCATCAAAAAAATCCGGGACTGAATTAATATCTTCCCCAAAATGCTTCAGTTGTCAACTAAATACTCAGTAGGATGAGATCAGCGCAGCAAACAGGAATAATATTCAGGTGCTGTCTCTGCTTCCTTTGTTCACTCGACCTCCAGTTTCTCAGAGGTTTATAAAAACAGTCAACGATGCCAGACGAGCTGATGTACTTGGATCTAGTTTTATTCTTTGTTGTCTTTGTGCAAAGCTCTCGAACAGGTCTTTTTACTGCTTTTCTACTCAAGTGGATCCAGCGCTACTTTGGATTCAGAGAAACAAACTCACTTCTTTGAAAGGACACGTCAAGAAACACGGTTGTTTACCAATGCAATGAAACCCATTTGGACTCAGAAAGCTCAGAAATTTTTCACTCTTTAGAACAGAAATGCTCAATACAAATAAAACGACATACAAATAAATAGAATTAAATGGGGGGATATACCAAGTCCTGAATTAAAACAAAGTTTGAGCAAAAAAAAATGTAAGAAAAAGACACAGGGTTAAAGGATGTTTTCCGTCTGCGCATGTTCAAAACGGCGAGAAGGCAAAAGTCTCTACACTTTTGGGGCGAGGAGAAAACAGTTCTGTGCGCTAAATGTGCGCTAGAACACATTCATCTTTTGTTGAGAATCAGCTGCTTAACACAGGAAACCGTCACGACTTATTTCTCATTCATCTCTGCAGCTCCACAGTGTTTTACGCAGACAGACACTCAGCGTCTCTGGGGGTCTATGGGGCAGTGGGCGGGCCCTGACGCTGGGTCTCTGCGTGATGATTGGATGATCTGTCTGAGGGGGAATTTCTTTTTGATTGACAGCAGAATGAGCGAATCAGCGATCTTCAAGTTTTTACATTAACCCGAGCATTTTCAAAGTCTCTCATTCTGTTGTATGAACTGATCCGGTGGCTATACCGAATCATCAGAGACTTTGTCTTTATCAAAAACGACTACAAAAGAAAAAGAGGGTATAATTTACATGCAAATAAACAAACACACTTATGATGTAGGCTGGGAAAAAAATGAGCTTCCTTTTCTTGAACGACCAGCAGCTGCGCTGATAGATATATTTCACAGAATAGCCATAAACAAGCATCTCCGACCAGTTGGTGCTAATGTCAATACAGTGTTTAAAAAAAAACTCCTCCAGATGACGTCTTGTCATGACGCAACTACTACTGCCGCTACGGTTTATTCAGAATATGCTGATTAACATGTAAACGGGAATATTCTGTTAGCTCAGCACTCTGTGGTGCATGTAAACTCCTTATTTGGAATATTTCCTTAATCAGAATATGGACCTTAATCCGAATATGGTGTGCATGTAAACGTAGTCAGTGTTTCTGAAACTTTGTACGTGTCACACACTGAGAGAAACAGAAGAATACGGGTTAAAATTTTAAGATCCTCATACCTGTGCTCGATGTTAAGACTGGACAGGTTTTATGCATCAGTATGAAATCACCAAATAATCCACACATTTGTTCCCCCAGGTTTAACATCAAAGTCAACCTGCAGCTCGTCACCAGCTTCATGCTGACCGGCATCTCTGTCGGGGCCAAGTACGCCCAGAACGGTCAGCTATTTGCACGCTTCAAACTCACTGAAACACTTTCAGAGGTAACTCCACCCGAACGGATTTGTCTTTATTTTCTCTTGAATCTACCGTCATTGCTTAAGTCCAGCTCTGACAAAGTTCCACCTCTTGGTTCCCCTCAGGACACACTGGCAGGGCGGCTGGTGATGACAAAGGTCAATTCGGTTTTGGTGCTGCCGCTGGGCCGTGAAGGCTTCAGCAGTCAGCCGCCGCCCGGGGTCAAAGAGCGGGTTTACGAGGCCGTGATCGAGGAGAAAACCAAGGACTACATCTTCCTGAGGATCTGTAAGGAATGTTGTGACGAGCTGGGGCTGATTCCTGACAGAGAGATACAGGTAAATAAAACACTCACAACCAAAACTACAAATACACCTGAAGCACCAACATATTTCCTTTATTGCCAATGTGATTTATCGTAATATTATTTCTCAGCTTCCATCTTCTATGTTTTTAAACAAACACATTGTAGAACATGAACAGTTCCATGAATCACAGCACAACAACAACAACCCACTAACACTACAACTGGGACTGATTTTTACCCATTTTTGACACTTTTCACTTCTTTTTTGACACTTTTTTGACCATTTTTTGATACTTTCTCACTATTTGGCCAATTTTACTTTCTAATTTTTGTTGTTTTGCTCATTTTTGACACTTATCACTCTTTTTTACCACTTCTGGACCAGTCAAACTGACTATTTTCCAAGTTGAAACCCAACTTTCTTGCTATTTTTTGTTGATTTTGGGTATTTCTGATACATTTTGCTTGCTTTTTTACCACTTTGGGACCTTTTTTGATATCTTCTCACGAACTTCAGGGTTCACAACCATTTTTCTTGCCAATTTTTGTAGTTTTTGCCTCTTTCTTTTTATCACATATGGACCATTTTTTTGGGAATAAACTGTCTATTTCCCAAGTCCAATCCCAATATTCTTGCCATGTTCCTTGATTTTGACCATTTTTTTAACCATTTGAACTGTTTCACATTTCTTTTTTTCACCATTTTTGCTACTTAATGAATTTTTAAGTTTCCTCCAGAATTTTTCTTGCTGATTTTGTTGCTTTTTGGCCATTTGAGTCACTTTTCACTTCTTCTTTGACACTTTTTCGACCATTTTTTGATACTTTCTCACTATTTTCCAGGTTTACTCCCAATTTTACTGTCCAATTTTTGTTGTTTTGCTCATTTTTGACACTTTTCCCTCTTTTTTTACCACTTCTGGACCAGTCAAACTGACTATTTTCCAAGTTGAAACCCAACTTTCTTGCTATTTTTTGTTGATTTTGGCTATTTTTGATACATTTTGCGTGGTTTTTTTTGCCACTTTTGGACCTTTTTTGATATCTTCTCACTATTTTCCGCTTTCACAACCATTTTTCTTGCCAATTTTTGTAGTTTTTGCCTCTTTCTTTTTATCACATATGGTCCAATTTTTTGGAATAAACTGTCTATTTCCCAAGTCCAATCCAAATATTCTTGCCATTTCCCTTGATTTTGACCATTTTTTTAACCATTTGAACTGTTTCACATTTTTTTTTCACCATTTTTGCTACTTAATGAATTTTTAAGTTTCCTCCAGAATTTTTCTTGCTAATTTTGTTGCTTTTTGGCCATTTGAGTCACTTTTCACTTCTTTTTTGACACTTTTTCGACCATTTTTTGATACTTTCTCACTATTTTCCAGGTTCACTCCCAATTTTACTTGCCAATTTTTGTTGTTTTGCTCATTTTTGACACTTTTCACTCTTTTTTTTACCACTTCTGGACCAGTCAAACTGACTATTTTCCAAGTTGAAACCCAACTCTCTTGCTATATTTTGTTGATTTAGGCTATTTTTGATACATTTTGCTTGGTTTTTTTTACCACTTTTGGACCTTTTTTGATATCTTCTCACTATGTTCCGGGTTCACAACCATTTTCTTGCCAATTTTTGCCTCTTTCTTTTTATCACATATGGACCAATTTTTTGGAACAAACTGACTATTTTCCAAATCCAATCCCAATATTCTTGCCATTTCCCTTGTTTTGACCATTTTTTTTAACCATTTGAACTGTTTAACATCTCTTTTTTCACCATTTTTGCTACTTAATGAATTTTTAAGTTTCCTCCAGAATTTTTCTTGCTAATTTTGTTGCTTTTTGGCCATTTGAGTCACTTTTCACTACCTTTTTGCCACTTTTGGACCATTTTTTGTTAAAATCTCCTTATTTCCAGGTTCACGCCCAATTTTCTTGCCAATTATGTTGGGGTTTTTTACCCATTTTTGACACTTGTCACTCTTTCTTTGCCACTTATGGATCATTTTTTTGCAACAAACTGAATATTTTCCAAGTCAAATCCCAACTTTCTCGCCATTTGTGTTGACTTAGGCCATTTTTACCACTTCTCACTTTTCTTCGTCTTTTTCCCCACCATTTTTGCCTTCTAAATTTTTAAAAGTTTCTTTCAAAATTGTCTTGCTAGTTTTAGTTGCTTTTTGGCCGTTTTCGTCACTTTTTCATCGCTTTTGATACAGTTTTAGTATTTCTAGGTTTTATCCTAATTTAAATGCCAATTTTTGTGGCTTTTTTGGCAATTCCTACCACCTCAAACTTAATTTTATTGCTTCTCTTTGCTGTTTTTGCCTCTTTTACCACTCAGATTGTTTCTTTTGTAAAGGTAGTTTTTAACAGTTTGTCTCTTTTGTTAAGCAGGGTTGAGTAACTCTGGTGTAGAACAGAAACGATCTACTACAATAAATGTATCTGATATTTTGACACATTTCAGGTTATAGAAATATTGCACAGTCTGACATTAGAATATTGCAACAGGACGGATTCCGATTTAATCTAATTTGGGATTAATTGCCCACCATTACTGCAAAACAAAGCTTCATGGTAACAGTTATGAATTTAATTTTCCCGTCTCTTCTGTCAGTTGCACTTTTTCCTTCACACTTTTCCTTTTTCCTTTTTCTCTTGTGCTCATTTGTTGTCTCTCTCTTCTGCTTCGTCTTTCTTCCCCACTCTCCGTCTCGCTGCGTTCACAGCTCCGTCAGATGTTCACACTCTTCCCCTGAAGTCGCTCCATATTTTACCCTACACCTGTTTGACACCTGTCTCCGTCTGTTCGATGAAAAAGCCTCCAGCAGCGTGAACAGAATCCACCTGATTGCACGAACAGTTTAAACCCAGAGATTAAATGGAAATGTAAACGACCTGAAGCTTGTACCTGGATAAAGAGGAGTGATTAGGTGAAGCCTTTTTGGGTTTTTTTCCTCCATAAAGTTCTTCTTCTTTCCTCTTGTTTCAGGTGGAGCTGCAGTTCCAGCTGAACCGACTGCCGCTCTGTGAGATGCACTACGCTCTGGACCGCATCAAAGACAACACCATCCTTTTCCCTGACGTCAGCCTCGTCCCAACCATCCCATGGAGCCCCAACAGGTGTGTGTTTTTCCCCCACAAGATCACACACAAACAACATACTGAAGGCCTGAGCAATAAGAAATTTTGGTAACACTTTAGATTAGGGAACACATATTCACCATAAACTAGGTGATTATTAACGTGCATATGGGTCAATGACAAAAAGAGGGTCTAAAAGCGTATTTTTAAAAAGTTCTTTGAAAATGGATAAAAACATATTTCTGAGAGAAGAATTATGTTTTCTAACAGATTTCAGTAGTTGACCAACATTTCAAAGTTTTGAGGTTCATTATTTTTTAGTATTTTTAATTTGAGCACCCAAAAATGTCAGGTGGCGCAACCAAATATATGAAAATATATTTATGTGTTCCTGTTATTTTTTTCTGTGTGAAATTATTGGCAAGTATCTCTCAAGTGTCTGTAGTGACTCATACATTTTCATTTTGTGTGTTTCATTTCTTTTATTTGTGAATAAGATAAATAATTTGATGTTAAAATAACATTTCACATTATTACATTGGTTGTACCACCTGACATGGAAACTGTTCCAGTCACCAATGAAGTGAAAAAACCTTTTTTATCAGTATTTCAGAGAAATCTACAAACTTTAGGTGAACCAGTGTTTACAGTAAACCCGAGGAGACCGACTACGTCAAAGGACAAAGGACAAAATAAGAGAAGTGAAATTTTATTTTCAGATTACAATGCCAACGTGGTGGGACTGTTTTGACAAGGTGAAAATTACGGGACAAAAGTTTTTTACATTTCTCAACAGCTTTAAAATTATTTTTATTTGCAAAGAATGTTTAATTTAAAAAGGTTCAAGCATAAAATAATGCCACTGTATTTTTAATTTCCATTTACAATAACTGACATTCAATTTTTAGAGTTTAATATGACACCTATGAACAGTCCTGCCAACGTGGTGGACTGTAAAACCCCCAAACTCCTTGGTTTTGTGTTTTTTTGTACAATATAAAATTATGTTTAAAGATGTGTTCAAATAACACAGGTTTCATAGAATAAAGAAATACATGTGATGAAATACTCAATTCATGATGGAAGGAAATATTGCACTTAGACACAAAAAAAGGCACATCAAGTCATTGACCCAAGTATTTAATGAAACTAGCGTAAGTTCATGCAGGACACGGAAGTCATACACCCAGATTGTTACCAGCTGACAGGCTGACGTTGGAATCACATCTCTCCACCCAACTCAACCAATCACAGCTTATTGTAGCAACAAGGCGGTGTATTTAAACATGTCTCCATTGGAAACTATTCCTGCTACTGCTATGCATCGCACTCTGCTGCACCTCGAAGTTACCTCCTCCACCCCAGCCTCCTCCTGTTAAGTCTGTATGTATAAAGTATGTCTCTTTTTCCCCTGGGAAGAATCCAAAGAATGCAAGGTTTTAGTTTAACTGATGGTTGTTTAACTCACAAAATTACTGCTACACTTTTCTATTGAGGATATTGTTTGTGAAATTGCTGTCACATATTGTTCTTAAAAGTTCCCAAATCATACAGGATTCATAAAGTACAACTTTACAAATATATCTAGTTCAACTGCCAATTGTATTAGTTACAAGGTTCGCATGAAAGAGATACAAACTTAATCAAATCTATCTAAATCTTTTCCATAAGGGCAGTTATCAGGTGGGCGTGACTTGATTAATTTCTTGTCATAAAAGATTATTTTTCCCAAACAATCCTGAAGGTGTGTGGAGTTAATACGACTATTTAACTGCTCCTGATCACATCAGAGCTATGAAAATGTGCCCTTAACCCAGCCAAGTTTTTAAATGTATTTTTTTCCCCCTCATTTTTGGTGCAGAATGAGTCTCAAGCTGAGCAGATAGTTATTTTATTCCCCTTGCTCCTGGAGAGGATGACTGCTTCACTCAACTCTCAGCTGTCTGCTGCCAAACTAATGGGCTCTGTGTGTGAATTCACCCTCTTTTTGGATACACATCATGTGTTTGTGTAGGTGTGTGTAGGAGTTCTCCTGCATTGCACATGTGGCTTGGAGCTGTTTACATTATTACAACCTTTCTTATTAAAATCTGCCAGGAGTCATAAGATTATGCCATTACATCTTGCTGTTAAATTGATGAATGCGGCTTTTATGCATGACTCTCCTTCAGCGAAACACTTCAGAGCCTCAGGCATCCTGCAGTCAATTTGATTACAGTGTGATGATTAAAATGACAACATGATGCTGAGTGAAAAGTGTTCTTTTCATGAGAAAGAAATGCAGGAGACACTTAGTTCAGTCTCACCTATGCTCAAACTGACGCTCTCCCTTCCAGCTGCAGATTGATCCAATAAAGTTCAATTAGTCTGAACTTTGACCCCTGAAATTTCATGGCTGGCTTGATGTTCGATGTGCAGTGTGAGGGAGGA
This sequence comes from Thalassoma bifasciatum, assembly GCA_008086565.1. Classification (NCBI taxonomy): domain Eukaryota; kingdom Metazoa; phylum Chordata; class Actinopteri; order Labriformes; family Labridae; genus Thalassoma; species Thalassoma bifasciatum. The sequence goes on along the minus strand of RPOG01001425.1, from coordinate 97,154 downwards.
GGGGCTGACATTTAATTCAAGACATATTGATCCTTTGGATCCATGTGTATATTGCACAAAACACACACACATAAGCAGGGGTAGTGAGCTCTTTGGCTGCAGACTCAGAGCTTTGTGTCTGTTAGGAAGCTGTGCAGCAGACTGATTTACAACTTCTCTAGGATGTGTGAGTAACTTTTTCATACACATAAAAGTTTGCTCCAGCATCCTCCGAATGTGCTCTGCTGACTTTAGTGAGGACATGGGAGTGTTTTTAACAACTGAAGACAGCCTTTCTGATTTTTAGAGCAAATCGATAAAGGAAACACACATTTGTTATATGAAGAAATCAGCTCACAGCTTGCTCTGCTTTTGACATGCAATGTATTTTACAGAGATTTGACAGAAGAAGAGAGAAATGTTAGATATTTTCTTGGTGTCATATCTAATTCAACTCTTTAAATATTAATCTGTGAATCTCAGTACTCTACATATACTCAGCATTCATATGATCCCATAATTCAAAAACCCAAGAATGGGCAGCTTCACCATCTGAAAAGATAAAGACACCCATCTACAGCTACCGCAAAAGACTTCAAGCTGTTATTGATGTTAATAGGGGAAAACACAAGGTATCGAGAACTGGGGTATGTAAACTTTTGATTCAGGTCGTTTTAGTAATTTCTGTTGTCATTATGACTTAAAAAGAGTAAATGGCTCCACCCTATGAGGGGAGATTTGTGCCACTAGAAACTGAATTTAAATGTTTGAATTGAATTGAAGTAAAAAAAAAAAAAGATCTGAAATTGTATTTAGTGTTTTAAAACTGAATTTATCTGTTTTGAAATTGTATCTGACCTGCTTGAAAATTCAACTCTCTTTATAAATTAAATTCGAAAACAAAATTCAGTTTCGGTTCACAAAATTCAGTTTCAGTTTTAGAACTCAATTTCAATATAGAACGCTCAATTCAGTTTCAATACAGAACAGCACACCCGCTACATAGCCTGAGCCTGATTCAATTTCAATACAAAATGGTACACCCTGTTTTAGTCTGAGAAAGACTAATTGAGCACAGATCCACAGAAGGCATCTTCAATTACATCTACCAACTCTTCTCTTGCTGTCTGTAGCTGTAATCACCTACTCCTCATCTGAGCAGCAAACTTTTACAGCGGTGATACGAGTGCTTTTATTTGGATTGTGCTTACGATGTTGAAATGCAGGCGCGCGCACAGACACACACACACACACAAATATAGGGTGCTCCCTCGCGGTGGACCTCACCGCACATAGCTGTGATCACCTACTCATCACCACTCCTCACCTGAGTAGTGCAAACTGAGACAGCGCCATCTCAACGATGTCTGAAGACCAAGGATCGTTGAATCAGATTTGCTTGAAACTAGAAATGATTAATGTTACAATCATGTCTGGGGAAGAATACATAACGTAAGCCCTAGCATTACTGCTCTTGGGGCTCATTATTAACACAGAGCAGTATAGCTTCAGTCAGTATTCTAGGAATATCTAGCTTATACACCCACCAATATAACGTTACCAAACAAGAAATGTTAAATAATTCTATTTAAGTGAATACATACTCTAGGTATCCCCAGCATATAGACTGAAGCTATGCTGTACCGTATCAATAACTAGCCCCAAGAGCCACAGTCATGCTAGGGATCAGGTTTCGTTTATTTTCCCTTGACATGAAGGTAAAACTTATCATTTTAAGTTTAACAAACCAGTAACCATAAGTGAAAGAAACGTTTTTGTGTTATCATTGGCCTGAGGAAAGGCCAAGAAATCATAAATTCTACCAGGTTATTTAAACTATGAGCACAATTTTGCACGCATTTGATCATGTCACATAAAAATGTGTGTTTTTCTTGCAGCAAGAGGCAGGTATTGTCAGTTTGTGGTGTTGGTTAAACACATGAGAGAAAATGGAGAGGATGTCAACCTGTCTGACCTCTAAGGGTTAAAAATGTCCTTTGTGTTTTAAATAGTGCCGACACTGGTTTTAAAGCCTTGATAGGGTTGTAAGCTGCTTCATGACCTGCTTGCAGATTTTTTTTTTTCACCAATTCATCAAAAATTCAGAGCACAGAGCCCAAAATGTAATCTTTAGCCAATCTTTCAATCTCCTCTCCTCTTGCGATGCAGCCGCTCAGTTCTCTCATCGGACTGTGCACATTAGACTGAAAACATCCACAAATTGCTTTCCATCACAATGTATGCGTTTGTGAGATGGCGTGCAGTGACCCCACTTCTATTGAGGCACTTAGGAAACTCATGGTTTGTGCAGAAACAGTGAGTGAAGGAGGCGTTCCATGGATAAAGGAGAATTTGTTTCATACTCAACATGAAACAGCTACAGAGGGTCACAAGAGCACACGTTTACTGTTTGAGTGTGTTCCCGTGTATACATTGCCTGAAGGACTTAAAGCAATTTTGTGTGTGTGTGTGTGTGTGTGTGTGTGTGTGTGTGTGTGCATCTTGGTGGAAAATGTACTTTGTGGTCACTCAGTCTCAGTAGCCACAGGAACAGTCAAACAATCCAGCTTCTCATTGATTTTTCTCATGGAAATAAACTGTTTAAACCTGGTGTTTTGAAACGAAAATTCGTTCATTCGATTTTTTTTCCAAAGATTAATGCAAAACAATAAAATTTGATACCATTAGGAATAAAATGTGTTTTGTACTCTAGTTTAAAATCATACTTTGCATTTAGAAACAACAACTACAGAAGTTTATTCTTAACCAATCCATCCTGAGAGTCAGGTACAGATCAGTGATACCATGAAGGGAGACATTATAAATTGCTGAACTGTAACAGGATACTTCTCACAGAAAAGCAATATTAATAATTAAAGTGCTTTAGCGTTCGAGACAATCAAATGGTCCAGCAGAGCTCTTGATATGAAATGGAGAAAAACATACTCAGAGGGAAAATCATTAAAAAAGGTGGGTGTTAAAGGTGCTTTAAGGGTGCAGGGGAACAATCTGCCCACGGACCGTTCTACAACCGAATCCCTCTTCATAGTTTCTGCATCAGCAGAGCTGTCCCCACCCCGTGCCCTAGGCAAGCTTTGGTATGGCACCCCCCTCCATGGGCAATTAACAAACACTCAATAAAGAAATGGAATAGCATTATTTTTACCATTTTATTTAATTTATAGGACAATACGTCACCCAAGTTACATTAGGGCTGCACTATTTGGCAAAGTCGTGGGATTGTAATTATTTTGGACAATATTTCCATTTACTTTTATAATGAATAGCAATGTGAGTCTTTATGCTTAGTTATAAATGTGGATTACTGGTAGTTATAACAAAATGTACTTCCAGGGAAATAAGATAAGATACTTTATTCATCCCATGAGAGGAAATTCACAGTCACAGCAGCAATGCAATACTGCTCCCACAAGCTGCCACTGAGTGGCATTTAGAAAAGTAGAGATAGAAATTAATGAATTAACTTAAAAAGTCCATCAGAGATGACAGCTTATCCATGATTCTTCTGTTGGCCCCCACCTCCACAGGGTCCAGGACTGATCTTGACTTCTTCTCCAGTCTGTTCAGTCTCTCTCCCTCCTGCCATGGATGGTAGGACACGTCAGTGTCGTCACTTACTGGCTCACACAGCAGTACTTGCTCTTCATCCTAAATCCTCCCCCCAGCTTGGGCCTGGCACTGCTTGGCATGTTACGGGCTGCTACCAGCTTAAGCCCTGAATATTAACAATGCGACCATGTTTACATGTAGGACGCATGCAGGAAAAGGAAAAACACTGCTGCAAACATAACCAGTAGAGCCCGACCGATATGGGATTTTTGGGGCCGATGCCGATACCGATATTTGGGGCAAAAACAAAAGCCGATATCCTGTATATCGGCCAATAGCCAATATAACGGCTGATACATGAAATAAGATCATTAATATACACAGGATTTATACTGTACATGAATACAAATTGTTATAATACCCAAAAATGTGATTCAAGACAAGAGAGAGGAACACAAAAATATTAAAACAAGGAACTTTAGTTATAATACTGTCAACATAAGGACTGTAAGCCGACCGATTAATAAGGTAAACTGTAAACAGTGATAAAGAAAATAGGCTAATTGTAAACAAATTGGTGGTGTTTTTTGTCTTGCTGGTGCTGGAGCCCTGACACACAGATGTTGAATCCAACACCTGACAGTCCTTAGAGAAGTGGCTCCACACCTTACTCTCCCTCTGTCTGTGTAATGAAAATATGGATTTAGTGACTTTTGGTAATAAGCACAGAATTTGACAATATCCGACTTAAAGTGATAATACAAAAGCTAATGGGAGGTGTTTTTAAACTAATACATTATTTGTTTTTTAAAGGCTCATTCCCAAAAACATCCAAGCAATATCAATAAGTCATATTTACTAGCTTCTGAAAAGTTCCATCTTCCATTTAATGCAAAGCCCTGAACTAGATTTTCTGTAATAATGTTGCTGCTTTCAAAACATGCAATGAATAAAATCACAACAAAATACTTGTGAGACTCCGAATATTATTCTCATATCAATGGTGGACATGGGAGTTAACAGTTGCAGATATCGTTGTTTAATAAAGATGCAACTTACACGACGCTAAAACACCGTATTATAGTGTTTTATGAGATAATTGTTGACGTATGTATTGACAGGAGCGTTTATCACTGTTTATTTCACATAAAAGCAACTTACACGACGTTAAAACACCATACTAAGGTCTTATATTAGATAATGGTGGACTTCTGAATTAACAGGAGCATTTGTCATAGTTTATTTCACAAAAAAAACAACGTACACGGTATAAAAACGCTGTAATGTTCTCTCTAAAACTTCTGTGAACAAACATGTCCTGACATGTCTTCACAGCGTGTTTCCTCCAGAACGTTTTTGTCATGGAGCACTAAAGTTTAGGGTTATATAGTTTACAAAGTCACAGCTTGCCATGAAGAAAGTAAAATAGTTGTTTCTGTCGTTACTTCTGTCCTCTTCTGCAGCGGCTGAGTGTGAGGTAGAGGAGGAGGGGCTGCAGGGGGAGGGGCCAGGTACTCAGGCAGAGAGCAGCATGAAGATAGAGATGTTGGAGTAGGAGCAACAGCGTCTCCACACAGGAAAAAAAAATTATATGTCGGCTACGTAATGACCGATGTTGATTAATCGGTGACACGCCATAATCGGCCTGATTAATCGGCCAACCGATATATCGGTCGGGCTCTAATAACCAGTTTGGTGTCCATGACCAACAAATGAGGAATAAAAAGTAATAGCAAGAAGAAAAGAAAAGGAGAAAAAAAGAACAACAAAGACAGAGCTGCTGCTGTAAAGAGCTGTTGCTGCAACCAACTGCCACTGGAGCGGCACTTAGCAACCAAAAAATGACTATGACCACCTGCATAAGTCAGAGCTCTGGTTGGGGTACCCCAGTCTACAGTCTGGACACACCCCTGCTTGTAGATCAGGCCCTCTCTTTGCAGGTACATTATGTTGCTTTGCTCTATAATTATGCTGAAGGAAGGGCTCATTTGGTGGAATACACAGAGTAACAGTGAAAGCTAGGGCTCAACTTTTCCCCAAGTAAAAGTCAAACAAGTTCTCAACATCTGTCTTTTTGGCGTTTCTCTCCTCTTCTCTTCTTCTCTTTCCACCCTGGGCCTCTGAGGGCTCTGTATGTTTGTTGTTGTCTTTCTATCTGACATAATAACGGATATTTATCATATGGAATTGTTGAAGAGACTTTTGTTTGTGTTTCTGACCAAGCTTTGGCTGAATACAGGAAGAGATGTCCAGAACGGCTGAGTTTATAGACATTTCAGTGGTTGGTTATTAACCTCCAGACAGGATTTTCTTCTCTGAGTGCTGTTTTCTTGATCAGGGACAAGGAAAATTAGCCCTCCATTTATATCGTCAAATAAACACTGTTATCTCTAAAGCATTCAGGAAGTCAGGAAACCTCAACACTGATAATCTTTAGTGACTCAGCATTGGACAGATTACAGCCTCCATGTAAAAGTTTGAGTGTTCACAGCTCTTCGTGCAGAGAAAGGAACCCTCCTCAGGCTACACTGTTCCTCCTGCTTTGGCTCTTCATACACACAGTTCCTCCTGCAGACACCTGATTGGTCATTTCTGCTTAGATCCAGGCCTTTGCCCATGAACTCTGAAAGTACTGACATAACTCTTGTCTCAAAAGATAGAACAGACTCTAGGATAGAGCAGGGACTAATGGTCCAGCCTTATGGCCCTTTTCCACTGACCCGTCTTGGCCCTACTGTACTCGACTCTACTCGGTTTGTGTTGCTTTTCCACTAGCGCAGTACTACGTGGCAGACGCCAGTTTTTAGTACCTACTTTACCCTGGTTCCAAGCGAGCTGAGCCGATACTAAAAGGTGACGTCGACAGACTGTTGGTCACTTATTGGTCAGAGAATGTCGTCACTGAAGCTTCTGACTCTGAACAAATCACTTACAAGAGGCAAACGAATAAGTCAGCGACAAGTTTTTAATGACATTTAAACCCGACGGCACAGAACCAGACTGAATGAAGACAAAATACCGCCTTAAAATGCTCCTTCATGATTCCTAAATAAGTTAAAAGTCCTTTTTAAATGAAAAAGAAGTTAACAGCAAAGATAATTCGGTTGAAAGAGTCTTTTCGATTGAATCAAAGTTCATCGGCGCAGGAGTGATCTGTCTGCCACGAGAGTCTTTAAGCACCAATCAGTCCATTAATCCACAGGGAACCAAAAAGGAAAAACCAGTTCAAAGAAGAATTATTTATCAACAAAATATCTCTGGTATACCAGGCCCAAAAATAAAACATTAAAGCGATCTCACTGGATCCAGGGAAGAGTTGATGTCAGGAAGCAGCTCCTTCGTTTTCCTCCGTGTGCAGCAGCACAAGGCTGTTGTTTACCTCCGTTGTCATGACGCCCGACATTGAGCCGCTGTATTCCTTTAATGAAAACTTTTGAAAGCTGAATGAAAGCTTTTTTTTCCCCTTTAAAGACCACGGTGGCACATATGTTAGTACAAAATTATGTTTGTGTTGTGTTATAAATGACACGCACACACATCTGCGCAGCACTTTAGCGCAGCACTTTAGCGCAGCTGTGTTATAAAATCCACGCCCACCATTCATCCGTAGTCGGGCTAGTGGAAAAGGTAACCAAACCGTGTAGAGTCGAGTACAGTAGAGCCGAGCCGAGCCGAGTAGGGCTGGAATTGTATAGTGGAAAAGCGCCATTAGTTTCTCCTAAGCAGACAGATGACCCAGACAGACCCGATGTGTGCAGCACTGACAGATCGGTCTGGATGGGACCATGAAATATTGAGCAGCGGTAAATCGAAGAGGATGCCAGTAGATGTTTTTTTCTGCCAGGTAGAGACTGTACTGACTGATTTCATTTGCATTCATTAATATTTACAGAGTCACCGCTCGGCTCTGTCTCGGGAACATCGGCCTCTTTGTTCCTCTTTTGTTTCTCCTGCTGCTCACTCTTGTAAGTTACCTGTGGGGCTGCTGCCATTCAGTATGAGGGACAAGTTCTGCACGAATGGCCTCAGAAATACAGCGCTGTTTGTTTGTGTCCTCTGTGAATATTTTTAATAAGTGTGTTAGCATTCCTCTTATCTCCTCTGTAAAGCTTTGATACCTGTGCTCAGTCATGCCCTCAGCCTCATGATGAGATGTGGAATTGTTTTCTACAGGAGGTGCAGAGAGGCAAAAGGTCCTCCAATGATATTTGTGACTTAAGCTGTTTCTCCTTGCTCTGATCAGAAATAATCACTGGTTTTAGTTGTACATTTTGTTGTCAGAGAAGGCTGTCCTCTGGATGCCGAAACTAAAGAGAAGACCTAAATTGAACATATGTTTACTGGTTTAACCTCTGCACCTTTTGATGTCTTTGGATCCTTGTTCACAGAGTTTACAAAGAAAACGTGACTGGCTGCTAACTTCCCCAAGAGTCATCATGACCTCTCTGTAATCATAAGCTGATTACTGATTCCAGGTTCAAAGCAGGACATTTGTGCCGCAACATGTTTCAACGTGTCACACAAAAGCAGAGAGATGAGATGGGGTGCCGCTGGTCAGCCATTGGAGGCGGGAAAAGAGGCATTACGAGGAAAAGATGTGAAGAGCTGGTTTGAATGGTGGATAAACATCCTCAGTCAATTTCCACACAAATTCAAGTCGTCCTACAGACCCAGGGAGCAGAAGTTTCAGCTCGGGCCATACGTCATCTCAGTGAGAAGAGGCGCTTATGGCAGGGGACCAATGAGGACCCCACTGCTGACTAAGAGACTTAAAATTAAAACACTGGAGTTTTCAAAAATGTATCTGAGTATCTGAGTCCTTCTTAGAGAATGTTTTGTGGACAGATGAGACTAAAGTAGAGCTTTTTGGAAAAGTAAGTCATTCTGCTGTTTGCAGAAAACAGAATGTGGCCCACAAAGAAAAGAACACAGTATCTATGATCAAACATGGTGGAGGTTCAATGGTGTTTTCAGGTTGTTTTGCTGCCTCTGGCACTGGGTGCCTTGACAGTGTGCAAGTAGTCATGAAATCAGCAGATTCTCAAAATCTTTTGGGCTGTAATGTAGAGCCTAGTGTCAGAAAGCTGGGTCTGTGTCAGAGGTCATGGGTGTTCCAGCAGGACAATGACCAAAAAAATACCTCAAACAGCACCAAGAAATGGTTGGAGACAAAGGGCAAGAGCTCTAAAGTTCATATTTTTCAAAGATTTTGCTTCGTAACTGCTCAGACACTCCACTCTTCTCCATGCTTGGTGTCACACAAAGGCTCACAACACAAAGGTTGAGTCAACTTTTATTCATCCCAACTGGCGTCAGGTGTGATTTCAATATTACCAGCAGCTGTTACTTGCCACAGTTGAGTTCAAAGCAAGCATCACCTGCTTGAAATTAAATGACTTACCCACAATTCTAAAAGGGTGCCAACAATTTTGACATTGTATCAAAGGGTCTACCGTGGATTAAAACATAACGGGGAATTGAACTCATATAAATACTACCGCCTTCTCTGGGCCCAAGCTCATTTGAAATAAACTGAAGCCAAATGGAAGTTTGCTGTGGTCTGAGAAGTTCATAGTTCAAATTGTTTTTGGAAGTCATTGACTTCATGTCCCCCAGGTAAAAGAGAGAAGAAAAAAACCATCCAGATTACCAGGGCAAAGTTAAAAAGCCAGCATCTGTGATGGTATGGGGATGTGTTAGTGCCCATGACATGAGCCATTTACCCATGTGTGATGGCAGCATCAATGCTGAAAGCCACATCCAGGTTTTGGAGCAACACATGCTGCCAAGCAATGTCTTTTTCAGGGAGGCCCCTGCTTGTTTCAGCAAGACAATGCCAAGCCATTCTGCATGTGTTACAACAGTGTGGCTTTGTAGTAAAAGAGTGCAAGTACTGGAATGGCCTGCCTGCAGTCCAGACCTGTTGCCCATTGAAAATGTGTGGTACTTCATGAGGTGCAAAATACAACAATAGAGGCCTTTGACTGTCGATCAACTGAAGTTGTACATCAAGCAAGAATAGGATAGAATTCCAGCCCCAAAGCTTGTCCTCAGTTCCCAAACATTTATTGAGTGTTAGAAGGAAAGGTGATGTAACACAATTGTAAACATACCCCTGTCCCGGCCTTTTTGAAATGTGTTGCAGGCATCCATTTCAAAATGAGCAAATATTTGCACAAAAATAATAAAGTTTTTCAGTTTGAACATTTGAAAACCATGACCAACCGTGATAAGATCTGTATCGTGGGTTCTATGAACCTTTTCATCCCTAATAGTGCACAAATGAATAACATATTCATTGAGTGAAGTCTGGGACTCAGATTCTAATGATTTAACATGCAGACTAACACAGGGCGGAGCAGAGTGAAAAGCTCCTCTGTAGTTGTAGAGGAAAGTCATATTTAGGACTCATGTACACTCTGGTAAAAGCAGGAGACATGTTGCAGCTCAGATGTGCTGATGCACCCTGAGTGGAAGTGCGTCACTGAATAGACTCTCAGACAGTCTCAGACGTCTTCTGTAAGAAAAATTTCTAATTTAGTCTAGTGTTGGGAATAATTGCTTCTTGATGTAAGTGGATTTGTCAGTTAAATGTTTACGCTTCACTTTTGTTTTCTCCCCTTAAAAACAAAATGTTGCATGTATTCATTCCCTCATGATAAAAAAATGAAATAAACAAGAAAAACAGATATCAGTTGGCCTCATGTTTCCATAGTAACAAGAACACTTAGGTAATGAAGAAAACACATCTTTTGTGCGTCTACATTTACCTCCCTGTGGTGAGTTTCATTTCCTCATTTCAATTTGGAGAGAGAAGCATCAAGTGTTATTATGAAACAAAGTGAAAGCATTACTGCTGACACCAGGTGGACAATGGTTTGAATATTATTTTTATCTGTAATTGCAACCCTCTTTGTTAAGTCCTGTCTGAACCGTGTGGTAACTTGTTTTGGAACAATCAGACAAAAGGAAATGTGCTGCTTTAGATGTAATCAAGACTATTTTTCTTTGACAAGAGAAATCGCTCATCGGATTATGGAATCATGAATTTGCATTGAGGTTGGACACACTTTGCTCTGCCTATTGTGCAAATAAAAATGTGAATTATGTCAAAATCATTCAGAATAAAGTGAAGATGTAGAATCTACACAAGTAGAATATACCTAAGTTAGCAGATGTTTTCATTTCCTTGAAGAATTTTCTAATAGATGTATTTAAAATCTAGTTTTTCATGATGTAGAATTACAAACAATTACAGTCATAACACCTGCCACCTGTTTCTGCTGCAGTGTGTGTGCGTGATTGTGTGAGTGTGTGTGTGTGCACAAAGCAGTACAGTAGCTCGAGGCTGTTTGAATGCAAGCAAACAATTTATCAGGTCTGAAATTGAGCTTCACAAAGCAGTCGCTCCTGCACACACACAGACACAGACGAACACACACACACATACAAACTCTTCCACTGTTTGTAAACAGGAATTTGTAAGATATGAGTCCCTTTGTCTGCCTGCCTATCTGTCTGTCTGTCTGTCCCTTTTGTCTTTACGAGCTGTATTAAAGTACCGTCTGCCTCTCTGTTCGTCCATCTGTTTATCATTTCATCTGCCCTCAGTCTAACCCGCCGCTCTGTTTATCCACCTGTCTGTCCATCTGTCTGTCTCACTCCATTCATGGATCTGGCTGTCACTTGCACAGCAGGATCTCTGGAGCTGCATTCAGTTCATTTCACAAGGACCTTGTTGAAATCTGTCTTACTCCTGTCCTGCCAGCCTGACGACAGGGTTGGCGAGGACCCTCTTGGAACCCCAGTGACAACACGCACTAATGACGTTGTTTCATGTGCACCAATGTCAACCAGAGGTGGATAATCGTGACCTTTGATAAAAATCAAACGCAGCGATATAAGTGACCAAAACCTCCTATAAAACCCTCATCCCATCTCCATTTCCTTAGAAACCTTCAACTAGAAAAACCTAGAAGAACCTTGAAAAACCCAGCAAAACCCCTGAAACCCTGCAAAAGAGTTGTACTCACTGTCCACACTCTTGTCCAAAGACTTTGTGCGAACAAAACCAGCTTTGAATAAAGTCTTTTTTGGATTCATCTGCCCGGTCTCTTCTGATGCTTGGACTCCTTGTCTCCATCTTCTGTTAGAATAAGCTAACAGTGTAACAGTGAAATAGATTACTTTTTTTGGACTTTAAGATTTGAGACCTGCACTGGCCTTCTTTCAAGACACTATACTTCAGCATTAAAGAATAAGATTCGACACAACCTCTGGGCTGTGTTGGAGATTTCTTCATGTAGGTACCAGACAGATATTCTGTGTCTTAGAGGAGACAGAGGATGGAGACATTTCAACTTTATATGTGTGTAGCTGTTGGCGCTTTTATTTTTTTAATTTAGGTGATTACTGTTATAAGTCTCATCTGCACCAATGAATGCATTATGGCTCGTTCAGACCAGCGTGCATAGCAATGCTATTACTCAGCACAGATTAGTCTTTTCAACGTGTTCACTTTAGAGGACGAAAGCTGCACATATCTTTTGTGAATTGGCCCCAAACACTCCGGCACATTCAGGCTTTCTTTTACTCACTGAGGTGTAAATGAACCAAGGTCCACTCAAGGTTTCCAGGAAGCTTTAAAAGCTGATGATGTGAAGTCCCTTCAAAAAGTCAAGGCAAACAGAAAAACAACAGGAGAAGGGAGAGAAAAGCTTCTCTGAAATGAAAATGTACATATAAAACCTTGACAGTGTGTGTGAGAGAGACTACTTCGAGTGATTCTCTGCTGCTTTTATATCCCTGTGAGCAAGTTCAAGCATCTTAAGTGTGAAGTATTTCACTATCTAAACACAGTCAAGGCTTTCTTTTCATTTTCAAACCCTGAATTAAACACACTTTCAAAGAAATGTGTAGCTTTTTGTAATTTCTGTGTGACTTTCTAACGGAGCTCCTTCTCAGTTATTAACCATTGGGTTGCAATTATTCTGTATTGACAATTTAGAAATCAAATTTCTCTCCTCTTCTCATAACACTAATGGATTTTTTCCTCCTGTAAAACACATTGATTTTGACATGCATGGCATAATTAAACAGAAAATAACGAACAGAGCTCTGATAGTTTGGGATAATTGATGGTACTAATCACTGAAGTTTGATGAGGTTTGCTGCTCATTTATTGTGTTGTGTAGTTTGTGTGCAAACAAAAACACGTGTGAAGAGCAGAATCGATGAATGCAACATTTTCCCACGGAAACATGAGCAGCAGAATTCTATCACTTCTAACCTGCACACAATATAATGGCCACGAATCATATGATCCATCCTTGATCTGAGGATTACTCTGTCCCCTCTTCAACTAAGAAGGCAAATCTCACACACACACACATGCACACACACACATGCACACACACACACACACACACACACATACACACACACACAAACACACACACACACACACACACACACACACACACACTTACTCTGAGCTTCATGAATAAGTTAAAGGCTACAGAGTACAGAGCCATTGAAAAGCTACATCAGTCTCACCTCCTCTCTGCCTCTCAGGGCCGTTAACAGGAGCTGATCAGTAGAATTTTCTAGACTTAGGTAGAGAACAAGCCTCATGGACACTGAGCCACAGTGTCATTGCAGACACACTCAGGCTGGTATGGAAACATACAAATGGATGAATGTTTCATTTCCAAGATGCAACACAGAGTGTGTGAGGGATGAAGGTGACCTCCAGGTCAGAGAGTGAACCCCTGTTTGCACTCCTTCTGAACCCCGGTAGGGGGCAACTTAAGTGGCTAATTGCATGAAGAATACACCCATTCAGGGTTGACGTCATCCCAATGATGTGCATGCATTGCCAAAGTGGCGTTTAGCTTCATTCATCCAGACAAGTCATTGTTCTTTAAACACTGAACTAAAACTAAAAAGCAGTAAAATACTTAGAGAAAGAGAGCCAAAAAGATAAGAAGGTTTTTTTTGTTGTTGTTGTTGTTTTTGGCAACTGGTTCAGATTTTTTTGGTCACTACTGCGCAGATTCAGGCTGCACAATGGTGCATCCTGTGATGCCTGAGGGATCGAAGGTCACACGCATTCAATGTTGGTGCCATGCTGCTTACGTGTAGAAAGTTCACTGAATCTTCTGACTATATTATGGAACGTAGATAATAGGGGTGTAACGGTTACTGGTGTTACCGGTTACCGGTAAAAACGCTGATGGTATCAATAACCATCATCATGCCAAAAACCGTGGTTTCCCAGCTTAATCAGAATCTCCTCAACTAGCTGCGCAGGTGCACTGTGTAGCCTCCACTTTCCGTTCAAACTTTATTGAGATTAGAAATTGAATCATGGCGGCAGGAGGGAATGACAGCGCTCAGGAGTTTATCATCCCTCTGACCCCCAATTCACACATGAAGCGTCTGCTCCGCTCAACGTGAGCGCTCTGCACTACGCTGCACTTACGCTGCTTCAATCAGAGCGTTCACACAGCGCGCCACTGAGCGTCTGCTCCACGAGACACTGACAGCAGCTACAACTGTTTCACTACGAGTCTTTTTTCACCCAACTGTACCACAGATACACGTTCTGCAGAGCAGATCGCACCAAACAGGAAAAAGCTTCGAAACAAACAAAGGATCCGATCATTTAAAAATGAAACACCATGGTCCTGCTGCCTATTCTCAAGTGTCTGCTTAAGTTGGGACCAGGAACATGGTTTCTTATTTTAAAATGATCGGATGCTTTGTTTGTTTTCCTGTTTGGTGCGATCTGCTCTGCGAACGTGTTTCTGCAGTACAGTCAGGCAAAAACAGCTGTTTATTTGTTGAACCCTTGTTCCTATGATGTTAATAATTGCACTTTTGATAAGGGTTTGCCTATATTTTTGAAATATAATCAGCACTGTTAGATTGTTTTAAACTATTTCAGTCTGTTTAGGTCAATCAGTGCTTTCTGAACAGATTGAACACATTTTTAAAAATACCACGATAATACCGAAAACCGTGGTAATTTTGGTCACAATAACCGTGAGCTTAAATTTTCATACCGTGACAACCCTAGTAGATAATGGAATCCCCAAATTCCTTTCAATTGAATTGTGGAAAACATTGTTCTTTTACTTTTGGACTATCTTTTCACGCAGTTGTTCACCAAGTGGTATGTGTCTAAAATAATGTAGTCATGAGCATAGAGTGGCTGTTGTGATTTTAACCCCTCTCTGGGGTACAAGCTGGACTTCTCCTTTAAACTGTTTGCAAATATATGTGCACTTTTTGATGTCTTCCATTCATTCACTGATATATCATCAAACGAGAAGTTTTTCACTATCTGTCAAAGTGATGATTCCTAGACAAAAATAACTTTGTTTGGGGGGTTAACCCCCTCATGCCGCTTGACCAACCATTGTGCTCTGGAGCACAAAATGCACACGCAGTCATGACTGTTTACAAACCTTGAATGGGTCTAAATGAGAAAATAATCCCACAGTTCAGCTAAGTTCTTCCATGAAAATCATCCTTTCATTCATTTGTTTCTCCCACTATCTGAGGGTCAGGCTTGGCAAAACCCTCCAGCTCCCTGTGGGGGGTTCTGAGGCCCTCCGAGGCCTGACCAGAAATATATAAGTTCTCCTGCAAGTTCTCATTTTATCCCCCGGATCTCCTTCTAGTTGGACATCCTCCAGTGGGAGGCAACCAGGAGGCATCCTTATCAGATGCCTAAACCACTTTTCTTATAGATTTCAGCCGGTAGGGCTCTGCTCCAAGCTCCCTCCAGGTGTCTAAGCTCATTGCCCTGAGGGCGAGCTCAGACATCCTTCAGAGGAAACTTATTTTGACCTCTGTCTCATTTTATTTGACACAGCTACTTTAAATCAGGCTCCTGGAAGCTTTGACAGCATTAAGTTCTTGTGAACTGAGCCTTTGCTCCTTTTTACCCTCCTTTCTCACTTCATTTGATGCTGTAAACTCTTTTGATCAATCTCAATGGAAACCCAGCCAAAAAAATCAACTGAATGAAGTCTTGGCAAAGCGGAGAAGCAGTTCAAGCTCTAGCCTTCTATCAGCTCTAGCTGTGCCTTTTTCTAACTAAAGCTGCATGAATCACAGATTTTTTTCAAAAGGAGAGTTTAGTTTCTAATTTCCTTTTACATTGTGTATGTGTGTACACTGTGTATGATGACAATTAAGCTTTCTATTTAACAGGGCACTGAAACATCTCATGAGGAAAAATAAGTCACAGAAAAACCTCCTGATACTACTTTGACTCTTTTTAAAGTTGTCATAAAACTCCCTGATGTAACATGACGCACATCAACACCTGCAGCCCACTGTGTCCTTTAAACCTGCGAGTAAAAAACATGCATCACCTCAGAGAAAAGCCAAAACATTTATCACATTTTCTCCCCAAAGACAGTAGTCATGGAGCAGCTGAAGCATGCTGCTTTTCAAGGGAAACTTCACCACAGGTGTCATCCTTTTGTGGGACACTTTGAAGAGGACACTTTGCCTTTGTGACCATGTTTTGTACAGAAAGTTTTTGAGAGGCTGAAAGACCTTAAAAATGCACTTTCTTTACTAACTGCAAATATGATTTGTCCCTAATGCTAACAGAGCAGAAACTAGATGCCATTTTATTTTCTGTCTCTATTTAATTTAATAAGAAAAGTTGTTTTGGGCCGGTTGACCTCCGACCTCACTCCTGATTGAGAAAGACGTCAAAACTGAACGCGGCAGCATGGCTAACATTTGATATTGATCCTCTGTGGTGAAAGATACAAATGAGGAGCTCCAGGTCTATTACCACAATCAGTAAGTCTAACCTGACATCTTAGGGTGTAAATTATGGCTGGTCCAGTGTCTGCTCAATGAAATATAACAAAGAGAGCAGGTGTAAATAGGAGAAAATGGGATAAAGGATAATGGTGGATCCATCCATTTTCTTAACCGTCTATCCTGCTGTTCAGGGTTGCAGGTGTCTAAAGCCTATCCCAGCTGTCATTTGGCGAGAGGCAGGGTACACCCTGGATTGGTCGCCAGTCAATCACAGGGCTGACATAGAGACAAACAACCATTCACACACACACTCACACCTATGGGCAATTTAGAATAATCAGTTAACCTAACGTGGGCATGTTTCTGGACTGTGGGAGGAAGCTGGAGTACCCGGAGAGAACCCACACATGCACGGGGAGAACATGCAAACTCCACACAGAAAGGCCAACCATGCCCGAATGGGGAATCAAACCAGCGACCTTCTTGCTGTGAGGCTGGAGCGCTACCTGCTGGGCCACCGTGCAGCCCGATAATGGTGGATAATGAACAAAATCAAACTAGAGCTTCGGCTGCGTAGATGAAATTATGCTTTTTCTTGCTCTCTTTTCTACTGAGTTTTCATCCCAAGTCAGTTTGTGATAGCCAACGAGCACTCCCTGCTTGACTGGCCAATAGCACACAGTGGTCTTGTGCAGTAGCTCTATTAGAGGGTCGTATTTTGGCTAACATGCCCGTCACTTACCACTACAGTAGCCAATCATCATCCCTCACCCAGGAAGCCAAATGTAGCCATGCAGATCATTAACAGGACCTATTTATTGCCATGCGTCTCCATTCACAATCATGTACACATCAGAGGATATACAATCGATGACTGGGAACTACTATTTCATGGTTTTTGGCATACCTTTTAAAGAACTTAGCAAAGTTGACTAAAATGAGGATACTGAGCACTGATTGAAAGGTGGTTTTGTCTTTGGATAACAGCATGGACAGTGAGTACAACTCTGCCTGATGTTTGGCCATCTGAGACTTAAAACTCTACAACTCCTACAAGGTTTTACAAGCACAAATTTCACCTTAATGTTAATGACAAAGTGTAGAAGTGATGTGGTGGATGTTTTCTGTCTGCCATGAAGCATCTTGAAGTGATATGTTCCCAAACATGTTGCTAAAATAACACCTGTTACATCTGCATTTCGCCTGATGTGGACTTTAGCCACATACTATAAAATGACATTTGGTCAAAATAAAGATTTTGATCTTTCAAAAGAGATGTCACTGAATTTTGATCCTGAGGGTCTTCAGTTGTAAGCTTTGAAACAAAGAATGGCATATAGGCTAGAATTAGGTGAGATGTGAAGGGTTAATAGCGTGGCTTCTCATATCAAAGGGAAGTTCACCCACATTGAATTTATTTAGAGCTGAAGATCTGCCAGAGAAATTAAAGCTGCTGTGAGGGGTCTTTAGGGGATTATGTAACAAAATGGAACAAACACTGAGACCGTTTTATGAGCCACTAAAGCAAATGAGATCTTCAGCAGAACGATTGACTGTTTCTTTGCAGACTGAGGGCAGGTTGGACTGGACTTAAACAGCATGCTGCAGGAGCTTCTTAACCCCTACATATTCCACCCTAAATCACCAGGTTTTAGCTGCGTAGCTGCCAGGTTCTAGTGCCTGTCTGTGCTCTGTCTGTGAATGGAGAATTTTACAGGTGAAGAGTTATTTGCATAGAAGTAAGTCGCCCTCTCCTTGAATGTATGCAAACAGCAGTGGTGTACAGAGTCAGCAGTACAGTTTGCAGAGCTTTCAGCTCTTTGCATGTACTTTGTGAATTAGACGGTCTCTCCTCGTCTCATTTGCACAACATGAACAGCCACAGCAGCAGCCAATTCACTGAAAATCAGCCTGAAGCTTTGAATGAGCCTTTCAGGAAACTACATGTGAATTTATGTCTTTAAACCTGTCTGCTGAAATGCTGATCATGTACTCTCACCCCTTCTCTCCTGTGAGGTGACAGATGTAACAACCGAGCTTCACCTCTTGTCCCAACACTGTATTTAGCTCCTTATCTGGACCTGAAACCAGATCCTCTTTGTGGCCAGGAGAGCAAACGTGAGGCTAAGTCCTTCAGGAGAGGCCAGGCTGGGCTAATTGAAAAGTGTGCAGCGATAGATAGTGTGATATTAATGAGGCTGGAGGGCGGAGACCAAAGCTTCTTGGACACTGCAGCCATAAGGGACAGGGGAAGCTGAGGAGGAGAGATTAAAAGATGAATGTTGAGCTGTTGAGGAGCAAGAAGGTTATTAAAGGCTCACTCTGCGGCATTTCTCTGTGTACTATTGATTACATGTATAGTATGAATACTGATCAGATTCACTTTCATATAAACTTCTGTATGTTCCAGGATTCTTCCTCTGCTCCTTTTAGACACTACAGATCGGAGCCACTGGGGACACATAATGTTGTTAACACAAATGGAAAAATTGGTTCCCCAAATACAACCAGTACTTATATAGCACTTTTCTAGTCTTTTTGACCACTCAAAGCGCTTTACACTTGTGATCTCGTTCACTCATCCACACTAGATCTACACACTGATGGTGGAGACTTTGAATACAGGGATCATCAGTTTCGACCGACCCATTCAAAGCAGTGTCTTGCGTTCGACAAAACTTTACATGTAACTGCTGGAATTGAACCTAAAACCCTTCCATCGTGAGACAACAACTCTACCACTGAGCCACAGTCGCCCCACAGAAATAATATGCGTTTAATAACAATGTATATGTTGGAGTAAGTCTTTGCAGGTTAGTGCTGGCTTTCTGATGCAAAATAATAAGAGTCACTACAGCAGAAAGAAGTAAAAATGAACTTATGTAGAAAATCAGGGGAAAGCAGGGAATTATTCTGAAAGATTTCATATGCATCTGCCAAAGAGTGATGAAAACAGAAAAATAATCTTATGTCTTTGGTCTCAATGACATATGACATATGATATTCCGATTGAGGTCCATATTCAGGTTAAGACAATATTCGGAGAAAGGTGTTATATGCTCTGCAGCTACTTGAATATTCCCATTTTTATTTTAATCAGCATATTCTGAATGAACCATAACAGTGGTGTTATGACAACACATCATCGAGGCATACTCTTCTGGTGTCTTTCCACCAAATGGTCCATAACGCTTGCTTTTGCACTATAGTGTGTAATTTTTGTTTCCCTTCTTCATCAAAGTTTGACAAGAACTATTTTTATTCAAA
Source organism: Thalassoma bifasciatum (assembly GCA_008086565.1). Taxonomy (NCBI): domain Eukaryota; kingdom Metazoa; phylum Chordata; class Actinopteri; order Labriformes; family Labridae; genus Thalassoma; species Thalassoma bifasciatum. The sequence continues at coordinate 77,546 of RPOG01001425.1, read as the reverse complement.
TTCACCAAGGGTTATAGGTACATGTTGTTGAATGTCACATATACACTGTTCTCTGGTGCCATCACTAATAGCCCCTGTCCAAGAATTTCCTCCATGTCATGTTCGAAATAGTTGAAACCGTCTTGTTTTTTTTTTTGCTTTTTTTAAAAAGAAATTTTGCTGTCGCATATGCTGTTTTATATATATATATGTGTGTGTGTGTGTGTGTGTGTGTGTGTTTCATAACCACATTTTGTGACGCGTCGACTGTATGATTGGCCTCGAATCAGGATCATTGAATCATCGAATATTTGAAGACACCCCTAAGAATTACACAACACGTTTTCCATGGCACAACATATTTGCCACTTAGCTTCCCTGTAAGTGTGGAGAGTAAGCGGTGTCTCTATAATCCTGATCAGGGAAGATGACATGCAGAGATAAACGCATGACTCTGTGACAGAGATAACGCTGTAAGAGGGTGATGTAATGCTAAATGCAATGTAAATATGATGTGCATACCTCGGAGCAACAGGAGGACTGTGTACATGTGCTCCATGCTTTGTGTACATGCCAGGACAGTTGGGGGTGGAAAAGCTTTGAAGCTGATCCAAAGTGAAGAGGGGGAGAGGACTGAACGCGCCATAGAACAGAGATGACATTCCCAGCGCGCAGGGACCGAGAGGCTTGCACACCGCTGAGCTGCAGGTCGCCCACACACGATGGGAATGTCACAGATGGGGCTCTCGTTTACTTCTCTGTCAGCACCAACCGTTTCCCTATTCCTTGTCCTCTCTCCATTATCTCCTCTCCTTGGCCTTCTGTTCCTCTCCTCTGCTCTTTTGTTTGGAGGTGTGATGTAATGGTTCCTCTGAGCTCCTAGGGGACGCAACAAAGCAGGAACATCTCTACATTTTCTCTGAGTGTGTCCTTACCTCTGCTTCATTACTGAGTCAAAGAGTCCAAAAAAGAGACTAAATGTGGACATTTTGAGAAGTGGAGGTATATATTAGATGATGGGTTAAAGGTTAATGGAAGTATGTTTCTGTAGCTGCTACAGCTTAACGTGACCTAATTTAGCACAAAGACTGATAGCCGTGACTCAAGGACGGAGTAGATGAAATGCTATGTGTGTAAGAAGAGGAATGCTTCCCAGTGTTTGTTGTAATCTTCACCTGGAAGCAGATTTTCTCTTTTGAATGAAAGTGTGCAAAATGGAAACAAAGCAGCTGATAATGAGTAAAAGCTTTCAAATCACCAAAACAAAGACACACTGATGCTTCCTGTAAACGATATTTATCTGGTGACGAGTTTGTGAGTGTGTTCATGTGTAATAAATGATCATTCAGGGGGGCGCAGATGGCCCAGTGGTTAGGTCGCGCAGTGGTGAGGTTTGCCCTCGAGTGGGTGGCCCGGGTTCGGTTCCAGCCATTGACTGTATATAGAATGGACAGCGTGGCTCCGCCTGTCACCGTTCTACGATTTTGAAGCCAAAAAACCTCGTTTCTCTAGCCGCCATTGTGCAGCCAGAGTCTGTGCAGTAGAGCATTTCCGGTGGAGCAGAGTAAAAAAGAGAAATAAAAATATTTTTTTCTTCTTCTTCAGAAGGTTTAGTCTCCTTTTGGCTCTTTCCCGAAGTTTCTTGTATCCCCGGTAAAAACTACTCACGAATGGCAGCTGTCAGCTATCGTAAAACGAAACTTATATCGCGGTTTTTAACGTCCAATAACTAATGAGAAACCAACTTCTCAGGAAAAAAAACACACTAACACCATGCAGCCAAATGACATCATCATACTACCTTAGCGTAAGGATGAGAGACACGTTTCTACGAGGTATCGTCATTTTTTAAAGTTTTCCCGGCTCATATCTGGGATACATGGGGAGGCGGGGCTTATGACCTATACTGCAGCCAGACACCAGGGGGCGGGGCTAATGACCTATACTGCAGCCAGACACCAGGGGGCGGGGCATCTGCTGGAAGCTTCAGTTTGAGCCCAACGTCGTTACGTCCACTCATTATACAGTCTATGGTCGCGCAGTGGTCAGGTTCGCCCTCGAGTGGGTGGCCCGGGTTCGGTTCCAGCCTGCGGCCTGTTTCCCGCATGTCTCTCCCAATTCTCTCTCCCCCTTTCCAGCTCTATCCACTGTCCTCCCTCTATCCAATAAAGGCACAAAGGCCAAAAAAAAAAATATTTAAAAAAAAAAAAGATCATTTAGAAATGCACCAATCTAAAAATCTTGATGTATCTTTGCCCCTTAACTGACCTCATTAGCTTGATCTCAGACCTGCAATGATTGGACCACACAAGCTTTTTTCAGTGCCATAAAATTAATTATTTGTTTGATTGTTGTCTTTGCTGGCAAGGCAGATGTCCTCTGCACTTATAGTCCGTACTGAGTATAAGGAAAACGCAGGGTGTGACTCTCTGTGCTTGCGGAGGCTTGCACAGTATGTTTCCTGTTGAGTACAAAGCCCCATTTCCACTAAGCCAGTCAGTTTAGTTTGTTTCAGTATGGCACACATTTCGAGGCCTTGTTGGTGGATGTATTTTCTGCTTGAATATTTAGATTGAGAGATTAATAGCTTCATGCTAGTTGCCAAGTGTTTTGATGCCAAGTTTTGTGCAGCAACATTGTTTTGATGTCAAATATATTTATTAACAATGTATTATGCTGTAATTGGATGTGAGATTGATTTTTTTAGTTGGAGCTTTTACAACCATAAGGAGGTCAAAGCTACAGTAGGCTATTTATCATGGTAGTCAAAATCTTGACCAGTCTTCAACATCAAATTGATGATTGGCTGGGAGCCGTTCACATAAACTCAGACATTCTCTGCCTGGTAGTTCATTGCAGACATGAAAAGAATCAATTTTTGATCAGTTTTATGTTTTTGTTTTTTTCTTGAGATCTAAAGTTTAAAAATGGTCTCACAGTATATATAGGGCACATGTAAATCTAACACAAGGTATCCTCAGAGGCTTGGCATGGGAATGTATTTTTAACCCTTTCCTAAGTTACATCTCTATCCGGAGAAGCATCTTCTTTGGATAAAGCTGTGTGGTAGATCACAACATCAACTTATTGTGAATGGAGAATGAGGATAGAAGGACATGAGGATGACAGGATCTGTTCTAAGGCAAATCAACATCATATTTGAGGCAACAAGCTAGGCTATAGTTAGCCTAATACCTAAATATATTGTTCATCATGTCACTGTGTTTTTGGGAGTTCATCTGCCTTTTTTGTGCTGGTTTTTGTACTTTGGTGATTGTTTATCATTGTTAGCTGTTGTCCAAAGGGCTCTAGTTAAACTGGCATCAATAGCCTCCGTGAAATGTCTCCTATTTTGACACCTGCCATGGCGCCCATCACTAAATGTTCATTGTTTGTCTAAGTGAGTGGAGGAGGCGTGGCTTAGCCATAGGGCGATTGTCTCTTTCAGTAATGAAGAACAACACATAACTGACTGTAGTTGTCCTCACAGCACACAGCCTACTCTGAAAACAAGCTTATTAACAAAGGGCCACATGCCAATAACAAAGTAGACAAAACGTCTTCCATCATTGCACTTTGTTTTTTGAGTCACATTTTTCTTCTTTGTTGAATTCATTAATGGGGCACACTGTGATGTGCTGCTATGTTGTCACTCTATTACAGACCTGGGCAAATTACAGCCCACAGGCCACATCTGGCCCATTGGGCATCCCTGTGAGCCCCATGCCCCATGTAAAGTCAATCATACAGTAAGGTAAGTTAAGGTAAAGCAAGGTAAGGTAGGGTAGGGTAGGGTAGGGTAAGGTAAAGAAAGGTTAGGTTAACTTTGTTATCCCCAAGAGGGAATTTTAAAGTCAGCCGGAACAAAGACAAGGCAAAACAGAACACACTCACACGGTTACACAGTACACAGTTATGCTGTACATGAGGTCACTGAGCAGTTTGATTGTGACAGGAACAATTCAATTCTTAAGACAATTCATTCTAAGCCCAGGAAGTGCAAACCTGCGCCCAGATGGCAACAGGTTGTAAGAGTTAAAAAAGATGGTGGGTGCTATCAGCATCTATAGCCTGTGCCTTTCTTGTGGCTCTGACTCTGTATAGAAGAGAAAGGTTATCAAGGCTGATACCATCAATTTCGCTGCACACTCTCACAATATTTTTCAGACTTTTGTTATTTTCAGGGTAAGTGACCTAGACATAGATTGGAACATAAATAAAGCGGAAAAAATCATGCCTTGCATGCAATACAACTATGTTGCTTTTATTTTGAAAACCATAATGTTTGCATGATTTACACATGGATACACTTGCTTGTGAGCCCGCGTGTGTGCCGGTGTGTAAACAGCGTCAAGTGAAGTTCAATATATCCAGCCACATACCCTCAATCACTGATGATCACCTCTCAGCCCTTGCAATGCCATCCCAGAAATTCATCAGATTTCAACGCACTTGTTGAAGCCCATGACAGACTAGATTTTTCTCATTGTGGATTAAAATGACGCTTAATCATTAAGTTATTGTTTTGTTGTATAAAGCTTCCAAAGGGGTAAAGTTTTTCAGTAATTGTGAAGACTAGCAAGCTAAACAGAAAATGAAACACTCATGAAATTATTGTTTTTCCTGTTTATTACTTCAGTAGGAGTATTTTCTTATTTGACCTATACCACGATTTCACATATTTGCTGAATATCTGTATTATTCTGGTAACCAGTAGCAGCTTATCAAAATATATGGGTTAGGGAATTTTTAAGGGGAAAAGTTGATATGAAGCAGATTTAGGTTTAATTATTGTTGGTGTGGCCCTGACACAGCTCAGGGCCTCTCGTAGAAATGGATTGCCTACCCATGTGTTGCTACGTAGCTGATGTGGCTACTAGCATTCAGCTTACACACTGTCTTCCAGGCTTTACCAATCCGACCCATACCAATCCGTGCAGGACCCCTCAGTGGAAACAGAGTTTGGAGCCCTGAGACATTCTTCTTTTACACCTGGATAATTGGGGGTGATGCACTGAAACTGGAGCTTCCTTTACTTGGCCTGGAACAAAGAAAAACTGTGATTCAGAGAAAACTAAGCAAGTTGGGATCACCTGGATGAGTTGGTCTCTGTTGACTTCCAATCTAACCCTGGAGCAAAGAATCCATTATCAACTCAACAGCCCGAACAAATATTCTCTTTACTCCTTACATCAGTGGTGTGAGCCTGCTTATGCTTATCATGCAGCCACTAGTTGTATCAGAATTTGAATCAGAATCAGAAATACTTTATTGATCCCCTAGGGGAAATTGATTTACAGTTTACAGCTACTCCCATTCACCCATCCATTCATCCATTTGTCAACCGCTTGTCCTGTTCTGATGCCATATTATTGTCTCATAATAGTTAAAAAAAAAAAAAAGTGTATACATCGGCTACATAATGGCTGACATTGATTAATCGGTGACAAGGTATAATTGGGCCGATTTATCAGTCGGGCTCTACTCTTAAACACTTAAACTACACTCCCGGTACGCCCTCTTATTTCTGGCTAGCGCCGTTAGCTCCTCTATTTTGTTAACCAGCGACCTCACGTTGCCCATGGTAACGGAGGGGAGACACAGTATATATCTTCTCTTTTCCATAAGCCTCTGTTGTTACATATTTCCTCCCCTGCAACCTTGGTGTGTCTTTCTCAAGATCTCTTCGGGGATCTCTGCAGATCTGGCCGCCATGCTGGTCGGCTTCAGCACAACACAGCAGAGTGAAAGAAATACTTTCACTGCACAAAACAAGATTAAAACTCTCCCCACCAGCATGTTGGGAAGGAAAACATTCAAATAAACATTTAACAAAATAAATAACACAAGTTAAGAAGGAAGATAAAAGGCTGCATACACGGTGGTGCATGCACACTGATTATTATTATTATTATCTGTTAGGAAGTGTAAAAATAGCAACAGGCTGACAATACTGCAGACACACATACGCAGAAGGGCAAAGGTGCAACAGGTTGTAACACCACAGGACTCCACCTCTGTTTAGTGTCGTCAAACATCTGACGTGGGGGATGGTGCTTTGACCTCCTCGCTGCACCAAGTCAAATCTCCATCCTTTACAACAAGTGTGATCAGTATGCATGGCCACTGGGGAAGGAGGCTGTGATGTTACGATGTTTTGATGATGGGATGTGCTTGAAATATTGAAGTGTGAACACTTAACACTCAAGGGAAAAATGCAACAATTAGTCTTTTTTCTATTTGTGAATGAAGCAAATGAGCCAGAACTGTTAAAACCATAGACTGTATACGGAATGGACAGCACGGCTCCGCCCGTCACCATGGTACAATTATGAAGCCAAAAGAACCCAGGATTTGGCTGCCATTGTGCAGAAAATTTTTTTTTTTCTTTTCCCTTCGAAGGTGTAATCTCATTTTGCCTTTGTTTCCTGAAATAAAAACTACTCACGAACGGCAGCTGTCAACCATCGTAAACCGAAACTTATAACTCATAATTCCAGTCTAATAACTCATGAAAAACCAGCTCCTCAGTTAAAAAAAAGATTTGAACACAATGCAGCCAAAAAACATCTTCATACCACCGCAGCGTAAGGATGTGAGAAACATTTCTATGAGGTGTAATATTTTTTTTAAGTTTTCCCAACTGTATACTGCAGCTAGACACCAGGGGTCAGGGCATCTGTTGGAAGCTTCAGTTAGAGCTGATTGTCATTACGTCCGCTTATTATACAGTCTATGGTTAAAACAGGCTCACTATTAGTGCAAAATCCCTGAAGTACTGCTTCACTTCATGAACTGTTATACTCCTTTTTGATAAATTCTTATGATCATCCATCCATGCATGCATCCATCCATACATCTTCTACCGCTTATCTAGGTCCAGTTCACAGGGGCAGCAATATTATCAACGAGGACTAGTGGCATCTTCCCCCAGCCACTTTCACCAGCTTTTCTGGGGGGTCAGCGAAGAGATAGAATCCCTCCAACTTGTCTTGGGTCTTCTCCCAGATGGACATGCCCAAAACACCTCCCCAGGGAGACGTCTGGGGGGCATCCAGACCAGATGCAGATATTTTTGATACAGATACTCTTATGTTTCCTTCATTCAGCTCATTTCAGCCGCCTGGGTCCGTGATCTCATTCATAGACCGACTGGTAAATTCCAAATCACAACAAAGGACAGGTTGCATCTCTGCCAATGCCACCCCAATCTGTCTGTCAGTCTCTCCTTATGTATCTCCCCTTAACCATAAACAAGACCCTGAGAAACCTCCACTTAAGGTAAAGACTCCCTCTCAACCCAGGGGGGCAGCCCACCCTGCTTTGCATTTGGCCGCAAACAGCCCAGTGTGAGCTGGAGGTCAGTATTTGAGGAGGCCAGTGCAGCCACATCGAATGCAAAAAGCAGAAATGGGATCCTGAGACCGCCAAATCTGACTCCTTCTGCTATTTGGCTGCGCCCAGAAATCCTGTCAATAAAAGCAAGTACAGGATCAAGGGTAAAGGGCAGCCCAGGTGCAGTCCAATCCTGATGAGGAACGAGTTGGACATACCCCCCAATGCACACATAGAGCAAGCACACTGCAGAATGCCACACACTACTGCTCTTACCTTCCACTATAGCTAAACGTTGCGTTCACACAACCCATTCTGTCTCTGAAAAAAATAAAGCTTCATGTTCTGACTTCAGATCTTAAATCTCATCCTTCGTAAATCAAAATTATGTCATTCTTGGTGGCACAGGGACAGAAATCAGCAGGTCAGAGAGACCCAGAAGTGATCAGGCATCATGAATAAGGGAAAGTTTATCTTGGAGGTGGAAAACTTCACACATCCTTTCTGTATGGACACCAATAGGAAGGAGGAGGTATGTGATTAAATCACTGACGTTTGGGGTGCCAATACAATACAATACAATACCCACAGGAACATGTGGTTCTCCTGGGATCTCGTGATCTTGTAACCAGCTGCTACGGAGTCCACTCCAGAGACGGATCCAGTGTGAATTGGTGTGTGCCGAAAACTGTGGCGCTGACTCACTATGCATGCTTTTTGTGTGAACTGGGGGTTACTGTTGGTGATGCCAACCAAACTCTCGCTCTGAGAATACTGAGAGAAAATAACCCATAGCAATGGGCTGTAAACTCCATATTCCTGGAACACCTCCCACAAGACACCTAGAGAGCACAGTCAAAAACCCCTGATGACATCTCTGAAAAAAGGACTATCCCTTTAAGACTAGGGTTGATTTTATATAGTGCAGGATGTTTGGCAGGTGTTTGGATCTGCAGAAATACCATTTTGAAGCTCCTTTGACACATGCTGTGCAGTCCTGAAATTTTCAAACATTGCACATGAGGTGCAGGTGTGAACATGATTTGATTTATGAACTTTACTTAGACCTTTTCCAACCTGTCATCATGAAAAAGCTGCAGTGAGTTCTCTCAAGGACTCTTTTTCTGCGAGCCTTTGTGTTTGTCCTCCATAGTTGTTTTTATGAAAACATCCTTGAACCAGCACGAAGACTCCTCCTGCTCATGCACAGCCCCCCCCCCTTATCTACACCACGGCAGTATCATGTGTCGTGAGAGCTGGTCTGACATAGATCATCTCCTGCTGTGAGATGCACATGTGACAGGGAAAGTTCTTTGAATTATCAGGGCCTAAATGTTCTGAAATTATCTTACAAGTGTCCAGAGACCATGAGTGGAAGGAGCTTACGTTTAAGACCAGAAGAAGAAGCTAAACTCTAATTGTACAGAAGACAGAGCTTGATGCAGCTTGGTTTCTGTATGACATTAACTCCCTTTGAGCTGCTGAGGAGATGATCAGGTTTAATGTAAGATCATCTGTCATAAGGCTGATAGAAACCTCAAACATGCCTTGAATGAAGTAATTTTTCTTCCTCTCACCGCATTAATCTAAATGTACAAATGGCTCCATCTTACCTAGTGTGCTCTGTCTTCACTTAAGGAAATACCGCTGTACCACAATCTGTGTGTCATGATGCTCAGGGGAGGGGCAGGGCAACAAAAGAGTTACCATGGGAACAAACCACCAAAGGGATGAGTGCACTGAGGTGTCTATGTGTGTGTGTGTGTTTGTCTGTGTGTTTGTGTGTGTGGCCTCAGATCAACAGGTGGTAATGATAGTAATTGGAGTTGTTTGTTCTTCATGATGTTGTAACCTGTGATGTGGAATTAAATATGTTTAAAGATATAAAGATGACTTACAGGGACCAGTAAGTAGTCAGGAACGTTTCTTCCACTTGCTGCCTTGAGTCGTGACTAACTGTTTTCTTCGCGCACACACAGACACACACACACACACACTCACACACACACACACAGATCACCCCCTTAAAGGTTACCACCCACATGCATGTGGCAACACACACATAGCGGATTAAATCCTTTGAAAACGGTTAATTCCAACCAAAGTGGAAACATTCTGACTGTTTACAAATATTACAGACGCGGTGAAGATCCTTTTTAAACACCTTAAACTCATATACCACAGATTTCTCTCCGAGCACATTGCAAACAAATTTTACTTGTGTTATATAAATACATACACACACACATTTTGTCTTTAAAAAACTTGGAATAAGACATTTTTCTGGACTTGGATGAATGTGATCTGAATGTATTGTATTTCTGCCTGATTGACAGTTCAAGATTTATAAAGACACACAAAAAAAACTCCTCATACAAAAATGGTCAGACAAAAATGTTGATTTGTTCTTTTTTTTTTTAGGTTTGGCAACATAAACATTCAAATTGAAACACAGGCTGTTTTTCTACCAGCTGTTTCGCTAAGGATTAAATAAGTATGTTTTTTTTCTTTTTTTTTTTTTTATTNATTTTCACAACTGTATAACTTTAATACATCACACAGCCTGTTTGAAATAACCAGCTGAGTTATATGGAACTGGACGTACTCATTCATGGAATCACAACAATAATAACCCAGCTTTATGCTCTACTTGTTTCTCCATAATGGTCAGCATGAGGTCTACGCTGGCTGCAGAAAGCGGGACTATTCTGGTTATTAACTGGCTACGGCTGCACACACTTTCACCAAATAGCCTCCTGATGGCAGCTGGTTAAGTATTCATGATTCAGACCTTCAGGCCTGCATGTGCCGCCTCCACTCGAGAGGAATGGAAGTCATTCTCATCAGCAGGGTCTGGTCTTTCAGTCCTCATTTGCTGTGACTTTAGACCAAATGTCTTCTTTGCCTGGACATGTCCTCTTTTTTGGTGGCAAAATCATGGTCGAGTAAATTTTATATAATTCCCCAGACTGTCCAGGTTTTTAGACAATTGGTAGTTATTAAAAAAAAACTGCACAAGGCTACTGGCATTATTCTTATGCACCAACCTATCAAGATGTTGAGCAAGCAGGAAAAATGCCCTGAAATACGCATTGTGGATATGCATTTTTACAGACCAACTGCAGATAGACAGTTGTACCCCTCTTTTCCTCAAGGTCATGACCGGCCGGAGGCACTGTGCACTGTCTGCCAAGCTGGAACCTATGTGTCAGCTGGGAATTTAAACGCCTTAAAATCTAAATTAAACTTTAACAAAGATGAGAGGCATCATTTATACTTTTGCACATGACAAATATAATTCATTTTTTATTTGAGCAGTGGTATTATTGTAGTAACCCATTTTCACCTGTTTAAAAATATAAATGAAAACTTGACTTCATTGGATTTTTTTTTTACCCATGTAAAGTCAAAAATTTGAGAAAAAAACTCAGCATGTTGGGATAAAACTCAAACATACAGAAGTGTGTTGCTGCCACAATAAAAAAGGGGGACATTATGCCAGGAAAAAAAAAAAAAAAGTGACACTATCTCGTTATTTCGATATATGTAACTGGTTATTTTGAGATAATTATCTCATTATTTCGTGATACCAAATCATTGTGTTTTGATGTGATTATTTACATATCAGCAACATTTATCTTTGTTTAAATGTGCAGACTGTCTGGAGAAGGGAGAAGGGAGAACTGCATATCGATCACTTAGATGATTTACTTTGTGTTTCATGCTACATGGAGAGTTTCTGCAGTTACTCTGTGAAGGATAGAACTATAAGTTTGTGTACACTCGGACAATCCACAGGTTTTTGAGCAAAACTCCTGCTTGGATATTACACTCCAGTGGTCACTCTGTCAGTCGCTACACACATACACACACTCAGCCCCTCCCTCCTACTCCACTGAACCCCGCTCTCTCAGATGCATTCACTGACTGTTACAACAGTAGGAAATCAAAATACTAAGAACAAACTTGAGCTGAACTGCTATTCTTTAAACATGAACTGTTGCAATACACTCATAATTTGTGATACCTAAGTATTAAATTACTTCGTTACACTGGTTTATCTCTTAATTTGGTGATGATTATTAGGACATAAGTCAGTGTAACGAAATAATTTGATAAGAGTCAGTGAATGCATCTGAGAGAGCGGGGTTCAGTGGAGCAGGAGGGAGGGTCTTAGTGTGAGTCTGTGTGTAGCAACTGACAGAGACCGCTGGAGTGTGATGTCCAAGCAGGAGTTTTGTTCAAAAACCTTTGGATTTTCTGGGTGTACGCAAACTTATAGTTCTATCCTTCACAGAGCTGAGTTACTGCAGAAACTCTCCATGTAGCATGAAACACAAATAAATTATCTCAGTGATCCATGTGCAGTTCACTGTTCTCCAGTCTGCACATTCAAACAACATTAAGCAATGTAAGTAATCACATCATAACACAATGATTTGGTATCCTGAAACAGCGAGATAATTATCTTGAAATGACGAGTTACGTATCTTGAAATAACAAGATAATCATCTCGAAATAACGAGCTAGGTATCTCCAAATAACGAGATAATTATCTCGAAATAAAGAGTGACATATCTTGAAATAACAAGATAATTATCTCGAAATAACGAGATTATATCACTTTTTTTTTTTTTTTACCTGGCATGTCAGTTTTTTTTTGTTTTATTATGGCAGCAATACGCTTATCAGAAAATGAACATAACAGGTGGGTAAAATAAATGTATTTATAATGAAGCTACTTTTTTTCTTTGAGTTTCTTTGGGTATTTTTGCAAGGTCTCCAAGAGTCCAGAAAGGGGGTCAACCTAGTTAAGGTGTGCTATGCACTGTGTGTTAAGAGCAGCAGATTCAGACATTGATAGAGCAGCTCCTGGTAATGACCGAAAAGTTTTCTTCTGTGCAGACACAAACTCTCACATCTCTTTCCTCCTCTTGTTTGCTCTGTGTCTTATCGTCTCTCTGGGAGTGGAGGTGCAGAGAAGACATCTTGCTGAGCAGCAGAATGTTTCCTGTGTGGTGTTGTTTTGGCTGCCCTGAGAGTTTCACTGAGAGTTTCATTTTGTGAGAATCACAAACCCGGGGCTCACAGAGACATCACCAGGGTTTCTAGTTGACGCCACATCTTTTGTTGTTTCCAGTTTATGTTCTCTTTGTTCGCAGCTGTACATGACTCTTCATCTCACCTTTAATGATAACTCCCCTAGATCTTAACAAACAAACTGGAAAGATTCCAGAAACTATCTAGAAGTTAGATATGTGCTACAATTTCTATTTTGACCTGAGCTGGTGTGCTTTGGGGATTGGATAAACACTGCTGTATCCAAACATATGGAGCTCCTCTGCCTGCTCCTACCTGCTTCTCTCACCTCCGCCTGTCTCTCTCTCTTTCTTTGTTCTGTTCTTTGCACTACAGATTGCTGTGGGTGGACGGTGTTGCATGGTGTGAGAGCAAAGCTTTATCAAACAGGCTTGCATTTGTCTCTGGTTTTGTTTTTCCAAAGATTCAGTCGTTTTGATGTGTGGGGAGATAATCTCTACCAGGAGCAGTTGGGTGATGTAAAGTTGGCAGTAAGAACCTCATAGATCTGTTAAACACTCTGAAGGAACCTGTGGCTGCTGCTGTCAAACAAAGAAAACAAACAAATAAAGAAAGTCAGCGTTTATTTGGCTGGAATCAGAGTGATGGGTTAAAAATACCCTTATAAATCTCCAAATTTTGTTCTGGAGGATTGGCTGTGGAGTCTCAGGACATAATAATAAATCTTCTTGGCATCTCTAAAGCTCTGTGAGATCTACTGAGCCTCACATTTTAAGAAAGTTTGCTGCATTTGCAGATCTCTGGCTACAGAAGTTTTTCTCTGCTATGTTTACTATTGAGGATATTTCTTTGCAAACGATCGATATCCTTCAAAAGCAGTGTGTATAACAGGACAGAATGTTCATATCATGTACCATGCAAAAGTAACACCTTGGTTAACTTTAGCAATGGAAGATGTAGAAAAATGCTGACTTGAAATCTCCTCATTTTTTATGTGTGGATTTTTTGTGCATATGTAAAGAGAATGTACATATATAGTTTTTTTAAATAAAGAGAGAGAGAGAGATAAAGAGATAAGGAGAGAGCACGCTCCACGCTCTGATCTCATCTGCTGTATGTTATATCAGATCCTGCAGAGACAATTAAGCTGAGGCAGGAGCATGCAGCTCTGCCTTATGTTTCTCCTCTTCTGTTTTCTGCTTTATTAGACAGCAGCCATGTCTACACCTGCTGATTCAGACTTTCATAACAGCCCTGCATGCTTCGCACAGTGATCTAGACAATACATGTGCACATGAATCAATATTTTAATCTTCATTAAATGACTGTGACATGAGCAAGGACTTTGCTGGTTCCTTTGACTTCTCCTCTTCCAATTGGCTGTTGACCTTGAAGTTACTGTTGCAACAACCCTGGGAGGAGCTCACGGCTTGTGTTGATTGTGGTAGCTCCTATCTCTGCAGGTTTTGTCCCGTAGATGTGTAAATCAGGGCTTTGAACCAGAATTTTCTTTCCCAGTCAGTTTTTTTCCTAACAGAAATGGTAATTTAAAGTTTTCAGTTTTGGATTACACCCTAAAAAATACATTTTGGAACAAGAAGGTACCAAAACATGTTGTTCCTTAATTGGTTGTTATGGTTCCATGTTGGCTGGTGGTATGCCACTTTTTTCACTCTTGAGTACTCACTAATACAGCGTAACGATACCACTTGTATGTTTCAAACATAAAATTACATTCAGCAAAATGACAGGTCTTTTTGAACAAAAATTGTATTTCTTAGCCATTGTGTCACAAAGTCTGAAATAAAACACAAACCACTCTCTGAGTTTACTATTTGTAATACATTAACAAAAGAGCTAAATAAAATGAAAAACTCATTTTTTTATCTTTAGAAAATAAACTGAAGTGCAAAATTGAACAATTTAAATGTTAACTCTCTCTGTGTTTTATTTTGGTGCATTTAAGGTGCAAATTTTGAGCAGAAAATTAAAACAAAGCTTTCAGCTTTACGCTGCTTAACTGTCCAATCATAAGATTTTTTCATCAGCAGCCTTGACAGATCTTGAATACATCAAAATATGGCCAGTATCAGCCCGATATTGATACCTGGTATCAGCACTCGCCCCTCCTCAGTGTGGGCAATAGATTGACTATGCCATGATCAGTGTATCATTAACACTTTCTAATGGGCTGTTATTTCTGACAACAAACGTTACAATTCACCAGACCTGTGTGTTATCAGGGGTTGACATTAAGGTCAATGTGTCACTGACTCTGAGGGCAGATCTCCTGATTTATTTACATGGCAGAAGAAAGTACAAATTCATTTCTCCAAACAAACTACCATATTTTTTCTATACTTAAGCTACTGTCTGCATATGTCAGCATTGACAGGCAGGTTTGTCAAAAAACTGTGTTATTATCTGCATAGTATCTCAGCCAATTTCAGCAGTCTTACCGGTGTGACTGAAATTTCCTTAATATTTTGAGCAAACTTGCTGGCTTTTGACCGGCGGTTTTAAAACAACAGTGTACTATCCTATGAAAGCAATGTGATTATGTGTTTATTTTTAAAGGCATTATTTTAACGTGCCAGAGCAAACCCGCAGAGTTTACAGCCAGCTGACCCCGAGCAGTTCATCTGTGTATCTGGGCCAGCAGGCAGGTTCTGATGTTGAGCCCCATAAACTGCAACACTTATCATAGCCCTCTGCTGTTTAAGCTCCATCACTTGGTCATTTAACTTTATTCATAATGTGCCTACATTGGTAACATTGTGATAATCCAAAATACATTTTTATGCTTGAGTTTGGGAGACTGGATATTGATATTTCTTCATCTTTTCTAATGAGCTGCGGTGGCTGAATTTGCTCTACTCCACCTGGTGGCCAGAACAGGTTTGCCAAGGCGTGAGGGAGTGACACAGGACAAGCATGTGTTTGGGCAATATTATGACAACCATGATGGACATTTGAAGAACCTAAGAAATAACTGTATTAACCAGTTTCCATTTTTTTAAAGGTGTCATATTATACTTTTGAAAACAGCTAAAAAGGGTTTGAGGCAGATTCTGATGTCCCAAAGTCATGAATGTGGCTGTTATTCCCGATAAAAACCCACTTATGTCATAGATTTGGGCCGAATATTAAAACAATTTAGGCTAAAAATCCCTCTTTTTTTGCCGCATTTCTCAGCGAGCTGTTTCAGCATCTGCATTTGAATATGCAAATGAGTTCGAACTCCCCACGACTCTTTCAGGAAGTGGTCATGATGACTCGACCCAGTGAATGGAGCAACTTGCATTCCACACTCTACGCGAAAACACGAGCAAACTCGATAGCATGTGCAAAGCTGAGCAGAGATCTGCGCGTAACAGGCACAGATCATATCAGCGTGATCAAAAATTCTAATAAATCATTGAAAACAGCATTATTTTTTCTGTGTTTTAGTGCTCTTAAATTTAGAGCATTTGAGGTGTGGAGACTGAGTTTTTTGTCCAGTAGTTTTTCTGTAAATCCAGAGATCCAGAGGAGGAGAGAGAATGAGAACAAGTTTATCTCTTTGTAGAGCTGACAGAGTGAGCCCATTATGATAAGTCAGCATCAAAATATAAGATAAACTATGTTTTGTTTTGGAAGAATTCAAAATTAGAGTAAGGCCCAATTCCAATTCCTTTCTTAACCCTCAATCTTAACCCTCAAGCTCAACCCTCAATCTCAGTGGCCCTCAAAACCAAGTGTTAAGGTCTATCTTGTGACTTGGAAATGGGACACCCCTTAAATGCAAGTGAAATTGTTGTGCACTGTCTGTCAGTTATTCCTTCGGTTAGCGTGATCAAAAAATATCTGTATAAATAACACAACCACGGACATATTCAGCTGTCACAGCAAACCATAGTTTATTGAAAGGTAAACACCAGCTATAACTATCGTTACATAACTCTGCAGCTACAGGAGATGACATTAGCCCGGTCATCTTATACCATTATCAGCACAAGCATGTTATATAGGCTGTTATCTTGTTAAAACAATAATATTACCACGGAGAAAAATGACCATTTTGTAATGTTAACTAACTTTAACGATAGCAACTTGACTTGTCCGCACCGGACGCTATTGACAAAAGATCGTAAAATAAAAATAAATGTTCTGCAACAACGAGGTAAATAATCCATAAAATGGGTCTAAACTAAGATAATACAATGGTTTTCGTAATATTTATATCTCCATTAACAAAGAAAATACTATATTTGTAGCTCGCCTTCTCTGCCGCTTTGGACGCCATGTTTATTTACCGACAATACACAATGCATTCTGGATGTCCCTTAGTCCCAAGGGTGGTCTCGGAAAATCTCAGTATTGAGGGAGATACAGCCCTCAAACTTGCCCCTCAACCTCAACTTTCTGAGAATCGGGACAGCACTTACACTTCGCGGGAACGCGCATTTTGAGATTGAGGGTTAAGATTGAGGGTTAAGACAGGAATTGGAATTCACCCTAAGATTACACCGCTTTGGTTACTCATCCCTTGTGCTGATGGAGATTAAAAGACTTAAACATCCATGTTGAATTTCTGAGATAATGTAATGATGCCCTTTTTAAATGTATAACAGAAATTCAATCCTGGATGGCAGAAAACTTCCTGCAGCTCAACCCGGACAAGACTGAGGTTTTAATCATCGATCCTAAGGCTCAGGGAGAGAATTTACGATCTAAATTGCAAACACTGGGTTTAAACCCATCCAATCAAGTTAAGAATCTGGGCGTCATCTTTGACTCTGAGCTCAATTTTCTTCCCCACATTAAAAATGCAACAAAAACAGGATTTTATCATTTAAAGAACATAGCCAGAGTCCGCCCCTTTCTCTCCCAAGCTAACACAGAGACCCTAATGCATGCTTTTATCTCCAGTTGTATTGACTATTGCAATGCCCTGCTTTCTGGTCTTCCTAAAAGAAACATCTCAAGTTTACAACTCCTACAAAACTCAGCAGCTCGTGTGCTGACAAAGACCAGAAGGCGGGAGCATATTACACCGGTTTTAAAATCCCTGCATTGGCTCCCTGTGTGTTTTAGGATCGATTTTAAGGTCTTTTTAATGGTTTTTAAGTGTCTTAGGGGTCTTGGGCCTTCTTATCTCTCAGAGTTGCTTTTACCATATGAACCTTCGCGGACCCTGAGATCCTCCGGCACTGGTCTTTTAAAAATACCCATTGTTAAAACTTGTACTTTCGGTGAGGCTTTTTAACCTGTAAAGCACTTTGTGCTACATTTTTATGTATGAAAAGTGCTATATAAATAAAGTTTGATTTGATTTGATGACAGTGCGCAATCAAGACACGCAATGAAGTTCAAGATTCAAATAAATCTCAACTGAGTCTAAACTCCTGAAGTGTCATTTTTATCACAAGAACACAGAAGACTGGCTTTGCAGCTGATATCTAGAGGGTTTATCCAAATATTTCTTATTTCCTTTAGCACATGCAATTTTTTGGTTTGCACTCGCAATTAAGCGGGATCTTGGTAGATCAGCCCCAATATCCATTCATTTTTTTTGTTATGTTCCTTGGGAGTGGCAGGAGGAGAAGGCGGAGCAACTGGCAGTCGTGGTTGCGTCACTTTGTACATATTTGGCAATGGTGTCAATACCGGCCTGATTTCAAAACAGCTTGCTTGAGGAGGGATTTTCAGAAAAAGGGAGCCAGTGAAGAGAGGAGAGTATGGATTTTTTCTGTTTTTTTTTATTGGGGGAGTGTTGAAGACAGGCCGGAGACCTATATTTTCGTTAGTAACCAATGTAAAAGCTGATTTTGCGTAATAGGGCACCTTTAAATGTTCTGATGCTGCTCGGTATCATTTAAAATTCAAATGTTTCTTGTTTTGTTACAGTACCAAGGAAAATGGCAGAAGTTTTTGGTTTTCATTTTTGTCCCAAAAAATGGTTCAAAGTCCTGGGTAAAGGTTCCATGGGACTCTGACAGTTATGTGGCGTGACAATTAATCTCAGGCTGTTTGATAATCAGTCAAATAAAATAATCTTTCTTTAAGTGTATAATTTGCATGAGGTATAAATTGTATGATAGCTGTTTTAATTAATTAGTTGAAGTGATTTTAATTCAAAGTAGAAATGATCCATTATTCCTCTGACACACTCCAGACTTCTCTGTAGACTCTTCTCAATTTAAAATAGCTTCTGTCATCTGCCTGAGCACTTTCATCTGCTGCTCTTCTTCAGGGATTGAGATTTGACAGACGAGGAGAAGTAATTACTTTGAAGCTTTTGACTGATGTGAGGCTGAAATAGAGCCACTTTCACAGCTGGACCAGAGANAAACAGAAAAATTAGGGTTTGGTGCAGAGGGGTGCTCTTCCTCTACAGTTTGGTTTCATATTTCAGGCAGAGCAAATCTAAGATCTTAATGTACAGATGACTCAATGGTGTATGTGCGCATGAGTGTATGTGAGCAGCCTGGTGTGTGTCTTCTCAGCAGGTCGTACTTGTGGCTGCAGGCATTGCTGGAAAGTCGAACACGATGAATCACTTCTGTTGTTTTGAATCGGTCTCTTTTATTCCTCCTGTCAGCTCTCACCTCTGAACCAACAAAATTATTTTGTTTTTCCTTTGCTGCAGCCTCTGTGTGTGTTTGTGTTTGTCTGTGTGGGAGAGACAAGGCGTCCTCTGTGTCTCTCTGTGACAGCTGAATTGCTGGTTGACTCTGTTAACATGAGGGTCTTGGCTCGAGGAAAATGTTTCTGTAGCAGAGCATAAAATCAGAGAGTAAGGAGATGATTCATGACCGCTACCGTGGATTTAAAAGACAGGGTACTGAATGTGATGAGTATCAAAGTCTCTCCCAGATGACTCTTGCTGAATTTTTGAGTGTTTTTTCCACGGTGGAGGCTGAGAAGTGATCTACAGCTTCATATAAATCTTTACAACAGCAATCAGAGTGTTGCTTTCATAGTAAAGCACTCAGACATAAATAGAGGTGGGCGTCTTGTTAGGTTCAGTTTGTGTGCATACCTGGTGTCTTTGCTGATCTGTCATGAAAATGATTCACATTAGGACCATAGTTTGGCTCTTTTTTCCCTGAACGGCCACACAACCCCCTCACACTTTGAAATCCACTTCAGCAGAACAGTATTTCACTGTCTGAGGTGTCTTTGCTTCCAGTCTTAAGTCTCACGCCGCAGAAAAGGTGATTAAAGTGGATGCATGTGAATCCACCTGCAGCTCTTAAAGCCCTGCAGCAGTTACCAGAATTCAGTCAGTCAATTCTATCGATTTACTGTCTAATTAAACAGTCGCTTGTTTGGTAAAACGCTTGTCTCTAAAGGGTGAGTCAAAGGGGTATTTATTTATTTATTTAGTTTTCTATCCCCCTGGTTTCCTTGTCGTATCTTTACATGATTCACAGCTACAATTAATCTTACATTTTATATTTCTGGTGTTTTAGAAAACCCTTATCTCAGCTTTCTTCAACTACAATCACGTAATTATAATTAAGTAATGAATTGTTGGTTGAATTGTTTTTGATTAATTGATGGTATAATTTGACTCAAACATTTATTATTATCTCACTGATTGTCCTGCCATTGCAGAAGTCCTCCAGGTCTTTCTATGTCAGAAATCTGCAGAAACTGGGACATCATTCCATCTTATTTCTAGTCAGGAAAAATCCCTGAACTCTTCTTTTAGGTCTCATTCACCAGATAAATAAACATCTTATTTTCAGAATTTCTCAACTTAGCAGTGGCTTTTAAAGAAATACAAGGATTAAGTTGAAGAAATTTGTTAAAATTTGAGGACTTTGCATGTTGTGCTTTGAAATGTTTGCAAACACCTTGTTTATGTTTGTGAAATGTGTTCCAAAGAGAAAGAGAATGCTGTCCTAACTAAACCTAAGTGTTCAACCTTGTCATGGTTTTCAAAATGTTTTTTTATATATATATATATGATCTTGATCTTGTCTTGGTCTCTGCTTCTCTCAGTCCTGGTCTTGACTTAGGGTGAATTCCAATTCCTGTTTTAACCCTCAATCTTAACCCTCAATCTCAAAATGCGTGCTCCCGCGAAGTGTAAGTGCTGTCCCGATTCTCAGAATGTAAAGGTTGAGGGGTAAGACTGAGGCTGTATCTCCCTCAATACTGAGATTCTCCGACACCACCCTTGGGAGCAAGGGCTACCCAGAATGCATTGCGTATTTTCAGTAAATAAACATGGCGTCCAAAGTGGCAGAGAAGGCGAGCTAGAAATATAGTATTTTCTTTGTAAATGGAGATATAAATATTACGAAAAACCATTGTATTATCTTAGTTTAGACCCATTTTATGGATTATTTACCTCGTTGTTGCAGAACATTTATTTTTATTTTACGATCTTTTGTCAATAGCGTCCGGTGCGGACAAGCCATGTTGCTATCGTTTAAGTTAGTTAACGTTACAAAATGGTTATTTTTCTCCGTGGTAATGTAATTGTTTTATCTAGATAACAGCCTATATAACATGCTTGTGCCGATAATGGTATAAGATGACCGAGCTAATGTCATCTCCTGTAGCTGCAGAGTTATGTAACGATAGTTATAGCTGGTGTTTACCTTTCAATAAACTATGGTATGCTGTGACAGCTGAATATGTCTGTGGTTGTGTTATTTATACAGATATTTTTTTGATAACGCTAACCGAAGGAATAACTGACAGACAGTCCACAACAATTTCACTTGCATTTAAGGGGTGTCCCATTTCTAAGTCACAAGATAGCCCTTAACACTTGGTTTTGAGGGCTACTAAGATTGAGGGTTGAGCTTGAGGGTCAAGATTGAGGGTTAAGAAAGGAATTGGAATTGGGCCTTAAACATAAGACATAAACCTGCAAAACCAAGGGCTAAGAGGTACAATTGGGATTGGACCTTAGTTTCAGACAGTGTGCTCTTGAGTACAGCACTACAGTTTAAAAACAGATTTAGGGGTTTCATATGAGTATATAGAGGTTTGAATACCTGCCCAAGCTCAGTCTGAACATCCAGCGTTGGTACTTACAATTCATGTTTGTGACATGAGAAATTAGAGTATCCCCTGTTTCAGTAACTCAGTGGCTCAGGTTTATTGATCTGCAGTGATGTACGCACATCTCTTAATCATTTTTCTACACCTCAAATCTAAAATTTTGCTGGAAATATTTCAAGCAGCACAGAGCTCCTCCACCTCCTCAGTGCCCAGGTAATCATTAACCTGTGTGTGTGTGTGTGATTCTGTGTGTTTGTGTGCTGCAATGTTATAAGAGGGTAATGGCTTTTCACATTTCCATTTGAGCCGCTCTCTTCCATCACCACCCGCTGCTTGCTCAAACCCCAGGGGTCACACCTCCTCCTTGAACTATTGTCAGGAGAATAAAGGGATGCATGTCCAGGCAACAATAAGCTACATTTCCTCAAGGGCATTCTGAGAGCTGCAGGTCAAACCAGAAAGGGTTGTTAGAGAAAGAAATAACTATTGCAGACCTGCCAACCTTGGCAAAGTTTTTTGAGTACCACTTGTGCTGTGTGGCTTGTGGTTATATAAAGACTAGAATACACACACATACACACACACACACCAACACAAGCACCACTGCCTCTTCTTTCTCTTTTTTCTTAAATGATAATTTGGGGTCATTAGGGGAGCATGAGCCATAGATTTGCTAAGTAAAAAACCTTGCATATTTTTTTTTTTCACTCAGAATTCTGCTCTAACTTTTCCACAGTGAAAGTAATGTTACGTGTAGCGGCACATTTACCAAAAGCTGACAGGTTTGCTGAAACACTAGAATACAGCTTCCTGAACTGAGCCCGATGGGTCCCAACAGAACTGGGTTTGGTCAAAAATGCATAAATTGTATTCAGGTTTGGGTCAGATTTGGTCAGCTTTCAGTGAAAATGTCATGTAAAAATAAATAAAATCCTATTGTCTGTCTTGTTTATTGCATGGGAACTGTGACATGACAACACCTGAACAAAACACACACACACATTGGGTGAGTCTAGCACACATACATAGTTTACCTTTTTAAGCGCCAGCTGCAGCGAGTGGGGGAAAGGTTGACGGAGGGAGGAGGAGGCAGGGAGAGGGGGGAGCAGGGATGTTTCGCTATAGGTTTGGCAGACTCGTTATTCTTTGCTACCCAATAATAATTGGCTGGAACCGCTTCACCACGCTACTGAATCCGGTTGCATGTGTGCTATGCAAAATGCGCACAGGTTGGCAGGTCTGCTGTTGATTTAGCTCCTCTGTCTGGAGGTGTTGGGCCACAGTTCGCCCTGTGTGCACATGGCATCTTACATGATCTCGACTGCACAACTGCACACACACACATACAGCATTAGAAATCAGTGTGTTTGCTGTGTGTGGGTTTGTGGTGTGTGCCAGCAGGGTTTCAAATTGATTAGTTGTCTTTGTGTCATAACCAGGAGGTGATGACAGGTCAGGAAAACGTGCCGCTCAACCTCTGAGCTGTGTGTGTTTCCTTCAGCTTGGATTTGTCTTCCTCTCCCACAGCTCTCTGTCCGTCTCCATAACTAATGCATGATTCCACTGAACCACCTATCATTGAGAAAGATAAGACTGACATGAGAATAGATTTGCACTTTAACTACGGGGACAAAAGAAAGGTAATGCTGTTTGTTCAGCCCATAGACTGTATAATGAGTGGACGTAACGACGTTCAGCTCTTACTGAAGCTTCTAACAGATGCCCCGACCCCTGGTGTCTGGCTGCAGTATAGGTCATAAACCCCGCCCCCTGGTGTCTGGCTGCAGTATAGGTCATAAGCCCCGCCTCCCCATGTATTCCAGATATGAGCCGGGAAAACTTTAAAAAATTGCAATACCTCGTAGAAACGTTTCTCTCATCCTTACACTAAGGTAGTATGACGATGTCATCTGGCTGCATGGTGTTCAGGTGTTTTTTTTTCTAAGAAGTTATTTTCTCATTAGTTATTGGACGTTAAAAACCGCGATATAAGTTTCGTTTTACGATAGTTGACAGCTGCCGTTCATGAGTAGTTTTTATCGGGGATATAAGAAACTTCAGGAAAGAGCCAAAAGGAGACTAAACCTTCTGAAGAAGAAGATTTAAATATTTTTATTTCTCTTTTTTACTTGGCTCCACTGGAAATATGTACTGCGCAGACTCTGGCTGCACAATGGCGGCTAGAGAAACGGGTTTTTTTTGGCTTCAAAATCGTGGAACGGTGACAGGCGGAAGCACGCTGTCCATTCTATATACAGTCAATGGTTCAGCCTGGGTTTTCTGCTGTGTGGGTCAGCTTCTGTCATTGCTGCTGTTGAATTTTTGCAACACTTGATGAACTTTCAGTTTTAGAGATTTCAGAGTACTGTAACAAAACCACTTTGGCTTATGGAGTTTCTTATTTAACCTCCTACAGCCTACATACTTTACGGTTGCAAAGCTTCTAAGTGAAGAAACAGAAAGTCGCAGGGCAATGAATAGATCTCGTCAATGATATAAACAGCTTCGTCTGACTTCCTGTGAAAGGTACTTTACGGGTGATGGACAGAACTGTTAGCCAATAAATGACCTTCTTAGGGGGATATTACGCAAGACCATCATGCTTTATTGGCCAGTCAAACATAGAGCGTTTGTTGTCCATCACAAGTTGTCCTGAGATGTAACTTCCACAGAAAACTATTGAGTCACTTATGTCTTGTAGCCAAAACCCTAATTAAAATGAATGTACCCAGCTTTACCAGACTCACATCCAGGTGGAAATTCTGTAAGACTGTGAAGCTGTTGTTATTTATGAGAACACGACAGACAGCCAAAAAGTGGACTTTCCAGGAGAAATTTCACCACTTGGCATGATATAATGAACGTGATGCTATGACCTCAACAGGTAGGACGTCCCAGTTGTTTTGATTGCTATCTGAGCGATTTATTTACTTAGTGCATTATGTTGGTCAAGAAAACTGTAAAACAAACTTAGTGGCTGAATCTAGGTTTTCTAATGGGATAAAGCACTCAGATGTTTCACAGAGTCAATACTGCTTGTTCTGTGACGACGTCATATGAATGGCAGACAGATCGCCAACAACCTGTGGGACCATAAGAGATTAAAGACTCCTCAGTGAATGATGCTGAACTGTAGCACTGATATGTGAAGGTGCAAAGGGAGCCGGTCTTGTGATTTCAGACGGGTATGTGTCTGTTGATGAAGAGAAGGCTGAAACATGTTTGAGGAAAGCACAGACTGCTGTTTACCTCAGGGCATGAATGTTACCAGTATTTGCACCCACCATCTTTGACTTTGATTGGCTGTGACACTTAGATTACCACTGAACATTTTCAAATTCTGCAGAGAAAAATTCCCCGCATTCAGCTCTTCCTGCAGAACAAACTCTCATTATATTGTCGAGCTGCTCCTGTTGCCTTAATACTTGTTTTTTTCCTTGCTAAGAACAAATCAAATTTGCAGCCTTCTGGTTGAAAATGCTTTGGTTGACACAAGGACTTAGAGTCTTAGAGGAGGCATGACAAGCTTTCCGAGCTGGTAATGGCTTTCCTGCTCACATAGCAGCTTCTAGCAAATTGAGAAACTCGATCAGCCAGCCAACGCTGTTTGTAAAACATGGCTGAATGGCTCCTGTGCAAGCCTCTCTCTCGAAACAACCAATCATGGAGCCCCATGGGCTGTTAAATGTTTGCTACTTACTTTAACAGTGATACAGAAACACTGTGTCTCTCTACCTCTGTGTACCAGCTCCTGGGCTCTCGTGCAGCCAATTTCTGTGGAGCTGTGTCAGGGTCTCTGTTGAAGCAGTGACGGCCTGGACACAGAGTCATGTGGCTGACTGCGCTGAAGACGAACAGAGAATTATATATGAGGACACTCCAACAGCTCCACAGAGCCAAAAACTTCTAAGGAAGGAAGTGATTTCTGAGAAAATGTGAGAAGTAAGTTGTAAGAAATGTTTTTTTTTCTCAAGCTGCTCTCTGTGGCATGAGTAATCCAAACTCAGTGTATCAAGGCTCTTACTGTTGTGTTTACAACACCTTCATCCTGATACTCAGAAATGGTCTCATCAGCACCCCTTTGATGCAATCACAACAAAAATAAAAAGAATTACAGAGCTGCAGGAACAACAAGGGCAATTACATTTGATTGCGAAATGCTTAAAGTTAACTGTTTGTTAATGACAGATTATAATAATCAGCAATAAAGTGCTCTATTTAGGAATGAACGTGAGGAGGTTTTCCATATGTCCAAGAGGGCTGCTCCACTCTACTGATGTGAAATCCAGCATAAAGGGTAAACAACAAAACCATTATGATCCAGACTGCAGCAGTTTAAATCACTTGTTTAATACATCATCACAAGTTTTACATTTACACTTTTAAGGGATGTAGCCAGGACCTTTTTGTGCTTAGAAAATTAAAGTAAAAGTGTCCTTTTGTTTCCATCCATCAATCTTTTCAACCGCTTATCCTGTTCAGTGTCAAGGACAGCTGGAGCCTTTCCCAAGTGTCATTGGGCAATAGGCAGGGAACACCCTGGACTGGTCGCCTGTCAATGGCAGGGCTGACATAGAGACAAGGTCCTTTTGCATCCATTTCCAATTATTGTACTTTTTAGCAATTTATTTAGTCTGGACACAAGTCTGTATGTTTTTTATTAAAATTTGGCATATAAGGGATATCTTGATTAGGGATGCACTGAATATTTGGCCAAAAGTGGCTCAAAAGTGTATTTTCAGTTTCCCAAAGGCTTGCATGAAGATAGGTATTTTGATGATGTGCCCTGGGAGTGCTTAAAAAGGTATTTTCTGCATCTCTAGTGGTGGTTGTAACATTATCTTTTGCTTTACAGAGTGTGCTCATCTGTGTATTTGTGTCTGTGTGTTAGTGAGCAATGACTAGTATGGAGGATCTGTACATTTTAGGTGAGCCAGTTGGATTTGGGGCTACGAGGGCCAGTGTCCAGTCATAACACTAAGTCAAATTTATCACATATCGTATATTACAGGAGCGTCCTCGCTCTTCCCTTGGGCCGCCTGCATTGAAAGCTCTTTGTGTTCCACATACATAGCTGGCCGTTCTCCTAACATCGTGTCCATCCATGTGCAGCAGGGCTTGTCAGAGGATCATGAATGCAAGTACAAACACTTGAAAAGGGACAGAAAAAAAGAGCAAGGGCGGTACTGAAAAGGTAAGAACAAAACAAGAAAATAGTCTGTTGTAACTATTATATTGAGATAGAATGAAAAAGAATCTCCAG
The DNA here is from genome assembly GCA_008086565.1 of Thalassoma bifasciatum. NCBI lineage: Eukaryota > Metazoa > Chordata > Actinopteri > Labriformes > Labridae > Thalassoma > Thalassoma bifasciatum. Next base: position 50,923 of record RPOG01001425.1, on the reverse strand, counting down.
ATGGAGAGGATGAAACGGGTACGTTGGCCCTGAACTTCAAACCACGATGGCAAATCAGAATATTCAACCACCATTCAAGTTTATGAGTTGTGTGGCCCTTTAAAATAACAAAATATAAGTTACATGACACTATGATGCTGCACAACAGAACTCATGTCTTGATTCAAAACGGGCCAATCTGAAGTGTGAAATTCCAGGGCTGGAAATGGGTCCCACTCCAACCCTGCTCTGAACTTTGGAGTGGTATTAACAACCGGCAAAATAATTTCATTCTGTAATTCAGTTTTTTTTTGCCTTGGTTTCCTCAATATTGGTCTTTGGTTTTGGCTGAGGAATTTAGTTTTGGTTCACCCCTAGTATTGATGTATAGCAAAAGTTGCTAAGCAAAAAATGGCACTGCAGCATGTCAAACTGTAAAGATGAGCTGGAGCAGACTTGGTATGGTATGTCTTAAAGTGTTTACCGTCATATCATGATAATGTGACACATTCAACACATGAGAAAAGTTATGTTATGATATTGAGTTTTGCACCTGAAGATTGTGCAATGTTATGTCAAACTTTATTCACCGCCAGAATCCATATCTCATAACTGGAAATCTTACAAATCCTTATGAACAATAGGCAAGGGAAAGAAAACATCCTCACATGATAGTTATTATTATCCCAAATGTGATTATTTTTAACTGCAGTTGCTGATGTTAATCTGAGAAAGTTTGAGGAAGTAAAATAACTTAAATCAAACTTCACAGGACAGGTAGACTTGACAAAATTATCTCTAAAAGCATCAAAAAGCAGGATGCAGATTATTTTTGTTTGAAGGCATAATCAGCTTAATTATATCACGACTTGCTTAAGCTGTCAGACTCTGCCACTAAAAATATCTGTGAGCATGTTTTTAATTTGATAATCAGAGGATTTACACTGATCATAAACTAATCCATCCAATTCACGTTAATTGACTTGCTGTGGATGACAGCGTTGATTTTAGCAGGTACATAAAGATATTAGCACATAAATCAGTTGAGTTGTCAATTGGATGCTTGTCTGGTGTTTCATGTTGTCAGCGTGGCTCTAGTTTCCCACTGGCTTTTTTCTGTATCTACACTGATATTCTGTCTTTGTTGTCAAAATATTCTATGGCTACCCTCTAAGATCTAAATATCTGCAGTTGTACTCAGAGGCTAGATTACACAAAGAGGCAGAAATCTCCCCCACAGCAGGCCTTTCACAATTCCAAGAACTGGCTCAGCCCACCGTCAGTCCCGCTGCAGCTCTGTGAGCCACCGCAAATCCCCGGTGAAAACTGGCTTAATTAGAATTCCCCTCCTTCCCTCCATCCTTTTATCTTTTTTTTCCATCCTTCCTCTCCTTACTCTTGCCCCCCTCCAGCCTCTTTTAGCCTCCATCAGTTGTTTATTGCTCTCACCTGTGTCTCACCTCTTCCACATCCAGTGATTGAGCCTGAAAGTGAATTTAAAGCTTTTCTTAGTATGTCATCACCACCTTCCTCTGCCACCAGCTGCCTCTCTCTCTCTGTCTCTCTGCTTTCGGTCTTGGAAGCAGGCAGCTGGTGCATCCTCCTTTGTTAAATTCTTATTAGCTGCCTGCTGTTTGATGCATACATTCAGGAGATTCTCATCACCGTTCATCAACATGATAAACACGTTTGTCCATCAGTATTTTGCACCTTCATCACTTAATATGCTGACGATGTTGTACTTTGTTAATCCTGCAGAACGCTCGCATTTAGGAGGACGGGGATGATGTGGCTCATTTGCTCTGTGGTTTCCACTGTGACATGTGTATCAGCCAGATCCTGCTGTTTGCGCAGCAGTGAGGGAACATGTTTAGGAGCAGGCTCAGCTACAGTAATGTAATGTTTTTAACTAGCATCTGTTGTGGACTTTTTTTGCACCTTTAATCTCTTATGCTCAATTGGATCTTGGGTGTTGCAACCATTTCGTATGATGTTGTCGAAGTAGAAACAGAAAGGCCTTTGTCAAACATCAACGCGGATCACTGGGCTGCAACTGTTACTGAGTTTGTTTTACAGTTTTCTTGACTGACAAAACATAATTAGTGAAAGAATCACACAGATATTGACCACAATAACTGGGACGTCCTACCTGTTATATTACATCTGTAGCCTGTACCCTGAATATTCACTGTCCTTTCCACCACCAGAATCCAGAATTTAATGTTGTTTCATCAAATTTTTCCAAGCAGTGAAATTTCTCCTGGTAAGTCCGTTGTTTGTCTGTCTGTCGTCTGTTCTCACAAATAACAGCAGCTTCACAGTCTTACAGCATTCCTCCACAATGTGAATCTAGCAAAGCAGGGAGCTTTTTTTTTTTCTTTTTAGGCTCTAGCTACAAGACAAAAGTGACTCAATTGTACTCTGTTTAGTTTTCATCCCAGGGTAGCTTGTAAAAGACAACAAGTGCTCCCTGCGTGGCTGGCCAATAGCACACAGTGGTCTTGCTCAACATCTCTGTGAGAGGGTTGATTGTTAGCTTACAGTCCTGTCAATCCTTTTTACAGTGACCAATCATACTACCGTTCTAACGAAGCTAGCTGTAGCCAATTATATCATTGACGAGACCTATTTATTGCTGTCTTTATTCACATTTGTGTGCACAACAGAGAGAGTGCTGTCTGTTATTGGGATTGACAATTGCATTTTTCACAAAGACGGCAAAGTTAACTAAAAAGAGGACATTTGGCGCTGACGAAGTTGGTTTTGTTTACACAGAGTCTGACACGAATGAGAGTGTGGACAGTGAGCACAACTCTGCCTGTTGTTTGGACACCTGGGACTAAACACTCTACAACTCCTACAAGGTTTTACCAGGAAAGCTCAAATGATGTGGTGGCTGTTTTATGTCCGGCGTGAAGCATCTTGAAGTTATTGGTTTTCAAAAAGGGTTATGAAAAACAAAGAATTAAAAAGTGTTTTAGCTACGTTTAGCCTGATGTGGACTTTAGCTACGTACTACAACACAACACTTTCTGAAACTACAGATTTGAATCTTTTAAATGAGGTGTCCATGATGAATTTTAATCTTGTAGTTTTTCAGTTATTAGCTTCGCAACTTAGTCTGGTATATGGGTCAGAATTAGGTGGGATGCAAAGGGTTATTTCGATTTTATGCATTTATGTCCAGGAGAATCCAGCTCCACTTCATGCTGTTGGAACTACAGAGATCTGTCCTACTGGAGAGAAAGCATCTGCATCACTTATCAGATTGTGACTTCTTCCAGATATCTAGAAAGATTATTCAATGTTAGTGAAAATTTGCATGACACATCTGAGCCACAAACATGGTCCATACCATTGTATTTCTACAGTTGTAATGTTTTCACTCTCTACCAACACTTCAGGTTATCAGACGTCCTTACTCTCTCCTATGTGCATATATTGATCATGTTCCTTGTTTAAGAGGGCAGTGGACATTGAAGGGTGGATTCACAGATAGCTCACACCAACATAATGCAGAGTCTGTCTATTGGCTGTGACCACAGTAAGGATCTGCTGAAGCGCAGTCTTCAATTTCAAGTGCACTTTGTGTCATTCCTGTTTTCATCGTATCTGGAGGGGAAAACAGTCTAATGGGGGAAATACAAGCGTGTTGACTGCTTCTTACACAATCGATAAGTCTCTCTTCATTTATGTTGGACTGCAAAACCGTAAATCTGCTGAATGCTGGCGTGTGTCCGCTCACTTCGTCTTTTCACCCTTGTAGTCTAGCTAAGTACAATCAAATTTTGGCATTGTTTGTTTTATTTTGAAAGTCACGGGCTCTTTTCGGTGGTTTCTTGGCACCACTTCCTGTCCTGCTTGATCTTCCCTACGCTGAATTTATGCAACACAGCTGTGTCGTCCAGCAGAAACAGGATTGCTGCCTATCACTTGCATCTTGCCGGACTGCAAGTGAACAGATGCAGCGTGAGTTGACACATTGACTTGAATGAATCCTATTTGATTTTCTGCCGTGACGCAGTGGAGATGGGACGCAGTGTATTTTAGCCTTTAGCGTACGTATTGGATCAGTTGCAGCACTCAGCTCGTGTCCTCATCCAGTTTGAAACTTTGGTGTTTTGAAAGAAATCCACTTTGACGATCTAGTTCTATGTGTGGAGGGAGTTATTTTATCTATTTTGTCATTTTTGTGTCTTCATTTTGACTTTTCTTCAAGGTTTTCATTCTCAAAAATGAAATTAAAAAACTCTTCTTTTTGTATTCTGTTGCTCTACCCGATATTTCTTATTTCTTGTCTGTTTGGAAATATGACAAAGCAAGGTCTTCTTTTGCAAACATCTAAAAAGCTTTTATTTAATCAGCAAAGTCCCCAGAAAACATGCTAAGTTGCAAAGCATCACCCTTTGTTAGTCACCTCTAAAACCTTTTGTTTAATCTTAAGACGCAGTTTCTATCTTCACAGATGAGATGGTGGTTTATTTATGATGTGACTTGTAAGCAAAGCATCCACAGTACTCAGATTTGTGTTATTGATGTGATATTTTCAGACCACAGTCTGGATTCTGCCACCTTCCATGGTCTTAGCTTTAATAAACGGTCACCAGATTTTATGTCCCAGGGCTTGATAGTCACACCTGATCCAATACTCTAATCATCTCTGATAAAGTGGACAGAAGGGTCGGGCTGACTGCGCCCCTAATGATAGGGGTCATGGTACCAAGTACTCGTTTTGTATGTGTTGTGTGAATTCAATGAGCTAGGGCAACTACATGATCAACTGAGGACCAACAAATTGATCACAGATTGCAGATGTTGCATTTGTAATTTCGCATTTGTTTACTAACGGGCTTTGTAAAGCAGGAGGTGAAGCATTTGTGTAGCCAGTGTTGGTTTTCTGGAGTCTGGATCTGGTGAGTGTGGAGCTTCAGACAAGTGAAACTTTTTTCAGTCCATGCCCACACAGATTTATAATCAACTAATAATCTAATGAGCCATTGCGTTGGACTGTCCCTATTTGCTCACTCTAGGGTCGATTCTTAGAAGACATGACATAGAATTCCACTGTTATGTCAGATTTATGCGCCTTTTACACAGAATTTGAGTACTCTGCTGGACCGGACCTCTGCTGTTTGAGTGTCTTAATGACATAATGGCCTGGATGGCTCTGAACTTCTAAAATTTCAGTGACAAAAGACAGGAGTGATAGTTTTTGGTGGTACCACTAGTACCCCCTGTGGAACTAGGTCTATCAAAGGTATACCAAACAGTCTGTCTCAAACTTGTGTATGAAACTGAACCCTGAACTTGAGCTTTACAGTCGAGGATAAGGCTGTCATAAAATCAGCTTCTTCCATTTGTGACAGATGGACAAAATAAAGCCAATTTTTTCAAGCTGCAGCACTTTGAGCCAGCAATCCATGCCTCTGCTACCACTCAGCTGGATTACTGTAACGTCTTGTTTGTGGTAGTGTTGTGACATTCACGAACGAACCGGTTCTTTTGAACGGCTCGTTAATATGTACGATGGGAACCGAATCGCAGCTGGGATCCGTTCACCCCTCCCCCCCATACAGAGTTTATGTTAGCAGCAATAGTGAGCTGTATGTTCACATTTTCTTCTTATTTATTTCAGCTGTATCTTTTTTCTAATTCTTGAAATAGTTTTTGTAATTGAAGTACAGTGTTGCAAGTTTTTTTTCCCGACTTTTTCTATCAAAAATAACAGTTGTATAGAATTTGCTGTGATACTCAGGTACAGGCTGCTATTAACCCAAAGACAGTTCAGGTGTCCTCCTAAAGGGTTTAACTTTTTTACAGAGCAACAAAATGCGTTTTAATCGTTTCACTAAAATCTGTTTTGCACAGAAATTCATTGTAGTCTGCTTTGTTTTTTAATGTTTATATGTGTTCAAGTCATGGTTTACACCTGTATAAAATACATAGAATTTGTACAAGGGGTAATTCAAAATAGTGACGTCACTGTCAAAGCAGAGTGATATGGCGCCACCCTGTGGAATTTTTACAATGAATCCAGATCAGACTTTAAAATCGAATCCACACGTCAATAAAGTTAAAGTCAATATTTCAGAATAATTCAAACGCATATTGGTGAGATATCTAAATCCATTCCTCCCAGTGATTATTTCCAAGATAAAATGAGTTAAGGCCAGGCCGGCTTCTTCAAACTTAATAAATATAAAAATGAGCTAAAGGAGCCAGTTTTTTGACCAGCTCTTTGAAAGGAACGGCTCACCAAGATCCGGCTCCTCTCAAAGAGCCATAAATCCCATCTCTAGTATGTGGAGGTAAGTGGGTACTCCATTGCCCATCTCCAGATGGTACAAAACTCAGCTGCATGTCTTTTAACTGGCACAGGTAAATGTGACTACATTTTCCCCACTTTAGCCTCACTACACTGCTTGCTTGTACAATTTAGGATTGATTTTAAAATTATTTTATTTGGTTTTTAATCTCGTAGTGGTCTTGTTGGATTGGATTCAATTGGACATGAGGGCGATTTTGTTTGTGATTGAGTCTGTCCAAAGTTGTTTGGTGTTAAATTTGGGAAGTGTTTGAAGTATAGAGAATTTTACACAGAACAATTTTGAAACCACTTACACCGCAAACTATAAATATTCTCTCTGCAGCAAGCTGAGGAAGAGCCCAGCAGACAGTGGGCTGCATCTATCTGCGCCTCAAAGCTGCTACATGCCTTGTTATGAATACCTTCTGGTCTTTGAGTGGATTATACTCAAATGTTTCTCACAGTTTGGAAACCCACATGGTAAAATAATGTCTTTTACTAAGCGATTGGTGCCGTTGTGAAGAAATCCAACCCCAATTCCGTGGACCACTTGCTCAAGCAGTTGTTGACAAAGTGGTGAACCTGGCCCCACCCTTGCTTGGGAATGACTGAGCCCAGGTGTTTTTTCAGCATTCCTCCACTTTCCCAGTCTTTTGTTGCCCCTGTCCTAGCTTTTTAGGAACATGTTGCCAGCATCAAATTCAGAATGAGTGAATTTTGCAAAAAAGTTTATCATTTTGAACAATAAATATTGTGTCTTTGTAGTGTATTCAATTGAGTGTAGGTTCAACAGTATTTACATATTATGATATTCTGTTTTTATTTATGTTTTACACAACGTGCCAACTTCATTGGAATTGGAGTTGTAATACTTTTCACTTCGCCTGTCTTTGTGGAGGATATGTAAGGCAACAGATTGGACATTTTGTCTTGAAGTTGATAGAGTAAGAGAAACAGAAGGGTGACATGTATATTCTGGGTCTACAGGGACAATAGAGCCAAAGCTTATTGACACAGTCCACTACACAGCTTCTAATGACGGCACGTGGTCATAATGTGGCACTGATTGTTGTCTTACAGCCCAGTTCATTTGCAAAGGAGTGATACCTCAGAATTCTTAGCCTTGGGTAAATCTGTCACCAGCTGATAAAAAAGCTTAAATAGGAATTACAGATAAAGACAAAACACTCCACGTCTGCTTCCCTCCTGGGTGTTGAGAGCTTGGTTGGTGGCGCAGCAGGACTTTATTAAGCCACTTCATTACTGGCAGATTTGGTAAATAACTGCGCTGGGAACAAATGAATAAATAAGTCATGCTGAGCCAGCCCATTGGACTTCATCTCTGTCAAAGCAAGGAGAATAAATCATGATTCATGGATAGGCTGTGGGATAATATTCATGTTTCAGTGAGGGCCGGCCCCCAACAGATTACATGGCAATGAGTCCTCTGTGAGTGAAGAGGAGGAGGATTTCCATAATGTCCTGCAGGATGCTTCATCACCTGGTCTGACATATAGAATGACAGGCAGGGTGGGAGGTTTTCCATTATCAGTCCATTCTTTATGGTTCATCACTCTCTGCTGCTTGTTAAAAACAATCCTACAGGGGATTTTGGTCAGGTCTACGAGCCAGGGAGTCATTTATAGCTCCTCAGCTTGTGCCACAAGCTATAAGTAAGATTTCCCTCTCCTTGGGAGGAGAATTACCATATTTTTTTCTTACTTGAGCCTTTTTAGTATGGAATTCAAACCACTAAATCTGAATTTAGGTTGGAGTTTTGGATTGCTTCAGTTAAAGCAGTTAAACGTTATCAGTGTGTCTCGTTTTCACCACTGTGTCTGGTAATATCACAGTACAGAGCCTTTTTTTATAACTTTTTATTTACCTTTTTCCAATATTATGACAAATTTAAACCACGACAAAAGTGACAAAACATACAAAAACAAATGTAAATGTAAACAAACATAAATGTAAACATGAATAGAAAGGGGCTACTTCATAGATGTATATTCATAGATGTACCTGCATACATACACTTGCAAGTATATATACATATATACATACATGAAAACACACACACAAACCCACACATACTGCTTTGTTACCAGATACATACGCGATATATATTTATTTTTTTCTCATGCTCAGCAGTTATCTCCACCTGACCGCTTGTTTTGGTAATCAGTCCATTTATTCCAATGTTAAGTTATTTTTTCCATAAGGTATACACTCTCTGACAAAAGTCTTGTCACTTATCCAAGTTGTAAGAGCAACAAATAATTACTTGACTTGTAGTTGATCAATTGGAATCAGAAATGGCTTATATGAAAGGTAAAGGCCCCTAGATTATGCTTATTATAACAAAATAAAGTCTCATCATTCATTGATTTTTTTTATCATTTAATTAGGACAGAAACATCAGATTTTACTTGGACAGAAGTCTTGTCGCATACAAAAACAGTTTATGGTAGAAATTATACTTTAATTTGAAAACATGCTACATTACGTTCAGAACATAAAGTCATGGTGTCTTGGGAAAAAGAATTAATTTGGTGTATGACTCCCATGAGCTTGGAGGACTGCGTCCATGCGTCTCGGCAATGACTCAAATAACTTTTTGATGAAGTCATCTGGAATGGCAAAGAAACAGGTGTCATGGGCTTTACCAAACTGTAAACATCACACCACTTTTTGACGGTTTCATTTTGCACCCAGTTATTAATGTGAAAGCCCTTGACATTAAAAATGACCATTTATTGTAAAAATGAAATGATTAGAAATAAAGTTAGATGCCATTTTAAGTTACTTTGTCCTTGTGCGACAAGACTTTTGTCAGGGACTGTAGTTCGTCTACAATGTTCAACCACTGTGTTAGACTTGGGGGATCAACTTTCAACCAATTCCTGGTGACAGCCTTTTTGCAGGCAAGTATAAGAATCTTGAAAAGGTGGATATCTTTTTTATGGATTGAGTCATTAGAAATAAGGCCTAGATACACAGTACAAGGGTCTCTGGGTATGTTGTAACATAAAATATCTTCCATAGTCTGAATAACACTGTCCCAAAATGATCTCATTTTTACACACAGCCAGAAAATATGTGAGTGATTGACATTCACCTGTCCACATTGTCGCCAACAGTGTTGCGGTACAGAGCCTTACTGACGGAGGCACTACTCTGTCCAAACAGTTTCAGCAGGATGTCATGTTTGCTTCAGCGGATTCTGAGGGCTTGAGCTATATTTTATTTCATTCTATTTAAAGGGTGACCACAATGTGAAACCCCCAAAAGAGGACCCCTTACCCAGCCTCTTGAAGATCCTGCAAAAATACCTACTGATCCTCAAAGACAACAAAGTAGCCTCATAACTCATACATTTAATTGAAACTCTGCATTTCTGATTGAAGAGGAAATTGTCTTTATTGTAAAAATAAATTATGTATAGAAGCCTGTTTCTGCCAGCTAAATATGTAAAAGCAAAAAACTGTCTTTGGTGAGATTTTTTCACCCGCACAAAGTTAAAATTTTGAGATATAAAGTCAAATTAACAACTCAGCTGCTTATTTCTACGTTTTTGACTTTTTTCATCTCAAACCTAGACTTTTTCTCTCTAATTTAGTAATTTTTATCTTACAAATTTGATTTTTTTTTTAAATTTTATTTTAGTTTCAAAGTTATGACATAAGATTGGGCAAAAAGCAAAGCCAAAGTTTTCGTGTTTATTTTTTTTATCTGGCTGAAGAAGGAAACCCCAGTGATGCCACTGCTTAAATGAAAAGAAATAAAAAAACATCTTGTAAAAAAAATGCCTTCGCTGCTTTGTGGCAGAGCAGGCTTATCCTCTCGGCACACAAGAAAGGGGCAAATTAAAGCTGGCACACAGAGAAGGAGAGAGAGAGAGGGAGAGAGAGAGAGAGAGAGAGAGAAAAGGATGCAGGTTCCTGTCTTGTGAGCGTCTTGTGTGTGGAAGTTTAGGTGTGTGAACCCTTTTCAGAGCGGTTCTTCAGCATGAAACACTAACCCCAACACTTCTTCTCCCTTACTCTTTCTTTCTTTTGGAGATCTATTACATCATTATTGTCCTTATTCTCTCTCACTTGCATATCATTTTCTCTTCTTTTTTAAAGCTGTAAATATTTTGTTCAATTCAAAAGTTTCAGTCTTCAGAAAAAAGATCAGACTCGGCTTTGGTTTTTCACACGTTCTCTGAGGCCAATAAATCTTTGTTTGAAAATAAATCCATGGATATGTAAATGAGGATAACTAAACTGTGATTTGGGCAGTATCAGAAAGTGTCAGTCTGTTTGGCACAGACTGGACCAGATGTTGCCTCTGGTGCTCTTTACATTTTCGTGCCAAAAACCACAGAGGACCAAAAACCGTAGTCTTGTGTGTATTCCTTTTGTTCAGGAACACGAGTTTGGCTGAAGATTTTTACAGAAACATTCAAGTCATTTTGTTCCCTCTGTGTTCACTTTGAGTCAGCAACTGGAGCAACATTTTGTCACCAAACAGCTGAGCTGTGGCCCACATTCATAACTGATTGTTCCAGTCCTTTTGTTCGCACTATATATTTGCTCAGGTTTTTTTTTTTAGATGTACATTTTCTTGGAAAAAGTGCAACACCCGCATTATAATAACCAACGCAATATGTAAGAACTTATGACATAATGGGGTAAAAATTGTAACAGATTGCATTCAAGAATTTCATTACAAAATATGTAATAATATTACAAAGTGAAAAGAAAATTTATTACATTCTTAAATAATGTGTCGTTCTTACATAATGCAATGTCATAAAGCCCCCTCCTATTCACTGTTTATATGCTCCCCTGAGACTTATCATAAAGTCATGGTATAGAATAGAATTTCAGTGTTATGCCAATGACTCCTGGCTGTGTGTCCTTCTTTAGCCTGGATCAGCTGACGTCATAATCTCCTGCCTGTCCGGATGGCCAAAGTTTTTTTACATCATAATGACTCCAAATTTGAAGTGCTCATAATTTACCCATCCAGCTCAAGCATAAATATTACAAACAACCTACTCTTGGTGCTCTTTAAAGTAATGTCTATAAAAATGAAACCTTTGGGTAACTTTCGACAGTCAACTGTGTATGACGTCCAGGTGACGGGTCACACTGGACATTTGATCAAGCATGATTATGTATGTATGTATGTATGTATGTATGTATGTATGTATGTATGTATGAACGCATGTATGTATGTATGTATGTATGTATTAATATATGCATGAATGTATGTATTTATTAATTTGTTCATTCATTCATTCATTCATTCATTCATTCATTCATTCATTTGTTCATTCAGGCCAGTGAAAAATAAGAACAAATACAAAGATACAAGGTTATCAAATTATATATAATATATTAAATATAATATATTAGATAAATTAAATTATTTTTGTTCCTTGTGCTGGTATCCTGATTGTGAAACTCCCAAACCTGGCAACTTCCAAACCTGGCAACTTTGAGCTCCCTGAGAGCTGTTAATCAAAGACCAGTGGTTCTGCCCCCAAGGTGTGAAACTCACCACATGTGCGTGGAGAGCACTCCACAAGCGGGTGGAAGCTGCTTCTCACGGGTGCGTAGTATGTGCACCATGAGCACAGAAGCAACCCTTGAGCAGCAGAGCTGCTTTTCCCTTTGGTGGGAGCAGATCAGTGGCGGCTGCTGGTCTTTCAAAGAGGAGAAGCGAATTTTTTTTTTTTTCAGGCCTACATAATAATAGTAATAATAATAATAGTAATAATAATAACTTTATTTATATAGCACTTTTCAAAACAATGTTACAAAGTGCTTCACATAAATTAAAATGAACATTGAAAAGAAACAAAAGAGAAATAAAAGGGAGAAATAAAATACAAATGTGAGGAAGAGTAGAGGAAAAACAGCAACTGCATAAAAATATATATAAAAGGCTAAAACTACCTCTAAAAAGGGGGAGAAAAACATCAGAAAAATAAGAAACCAACATTGTTAAAGCAAATTAAATAAGGAAAGAGAGAAGATTTAAGACATCATGAATGTGTTTATTTGTATGTAAATTCCTATCGCCTTTCCCTCTTTAGTCGTTTTTAACAAAAACAAAGTCACTGGGGATCGGTAGTCTCAGTTCAGAACCATGGAGTGAGGGACTTTGAAAAACATGCTAGTGGATGAAAAAAACTTTAATCAAAAAGGGATTCCGTCTCAGATAGATCATCCAATCATCATGCAGAAGCCGAGCGTCTGGGCCAGCCCACTGCCCAATCGACCCCCAGAGCAGCTGAGCTTCTGATGGGCGGGACAAAGTTCAGCATTTATCCAATGACCGTCCAGTTTTGAGCAGTGGAACAACCCACTTTATGCTTTCCCGTAGACCCCCAGAAAAACTGAGCGTCTGACTGTGTAAATCACTGTGGAGCTGTGGGAATGAATGAGAAAGGGCCCATGTCAGTTTCCTGTGATAAGTAGCTGATTCGGAACAAAAGATGGACGCGTCCTAGCGCATATTTAGTCAATGAAATGTACACTCAGCGGTACATATTTCACCACTTTTTAATTAATAATTTAAATTTTTTCCTTGCAGTCCCAGAGTAATTGCCACTGGAGCAGATCCTCTTGAACTTGGGATTCAAATCTACCATGTGAAATCATGTACACCGCTCATTTGACATTGTTTTTTGCGCTGGATTTTTGACCCAATTCTGACTCCATAAAAGGTGCCTCAGAAATACAGCTGATTGGTTGATTTCAGCAGAGTTCAAAGACCTGAAACTCACTAAAACTCAGTATGTGTCCACTCTGCCCATCTGTCTCCTGTCAATCTCTACATTATTCCAGTGTCTACATTATTTTTGCCACCCTGTTAATGGAGCGTTAGTTTAATTATAACACTGAAGACATGCTCCCATCAGCTGATTTGCAATTAGCATTTCAATCATGCTCCAGCATCTGTGTCTCTGTGACATTAGCTTATTATAACCCTCCAGCTGACTCATAACAGCCTCATATTCACACTGATGTCCAGGAGCCTCCGTAACCTTTCCTCTGCTTTTCTCACCTCCTCTTATCTCTGCTTGCTCCTGGCTTTGTCCACCTCTCAGATCAAACGTTGATGTTTTCTGTGACCACAGCTGTATCCTGGATCTTGTATTGGATTAGTTTCCACAGATGATAGAATGCAAATCTGATTGATTAACCACTGAGTATTAAAATTGTAGTTTTAATGGGCTTGATGGTAAGAGGGTATGACAGGCCTTCACTAAAAACTCCTGAATCTGTTAAATGATTTCATCCTGTGCAGCAGTGATTTAATACTTGACCTCAGGAGACAAAGCAGAGGACGGATTATGTTGATAGGTGGTGTGATTGTGTTTAAAGAGGCTGCTCGCTCCGTTACTGTGGAAACTTGAGGTCGCTCAGGACTGGTTTTGTTTGAAAATCCTTGAAACTAGAAATTGTCACTGTTGTCTTAATATACTCAGGGATCAAATTACCGAAACAGTAGAGATTCATTTTCAGCCTGCAGATTCTGAGAGGTTGTAGCAGGTCAAAAAGCTGTTGACGTTTCTGTGTTTTACATGTGTCTGTGTGTTGTAAGAAGTGACACTGAAAAAGGGATTATCTTGTCACCAGGTTTAAAGGAAGGTCTCATCCTGCAGGTCAAGAATTCAATTCACCCTGAAACAGAGTCGTTGTGTTAATTCCACCCAAAGAGCCCGGGAGGTCAGAGCAGATCTCACCTCATCCTCCTCTTTGACTGCCTTCTTCCTTGTCCCTCACTTTCCTTTCCTCCTTTCCATCATGGCCTACATCATTTTTGTCTGACCTGTAAGGAAGCACAGGACACACTCGGCTGAATTGAAGCAAAAAAAAAAAGACTTAAACTGGATGTGTTCAGCTGTGGGCTCTCCTGACTGTAACTGTAACCCTCAAATGTTTCCTAATGATGGGCTCTGTCAGAGTGTGTGGGTAAATGAGAGATTTATGTGAAGCTGTGTCCTACTCAGGGTGAAAAATGGACCGTAGATAATGTGAGCTATGCTCCATTTATCTTTAGGTGATGTGAGGTTTTAAAGCCCACTCCTCTCTTTGTCTTTTCCTCTTTTTGTCTCCTTACATTGTAATCTTGATCCTCACAGACAAACTCTGTCTGTTTGGGTTCCTGCAGCCACATGAGTATATTGTGTCATTTCTGGTTGGTCTTACTTTTACTTTCACTCACTTCCTCTGAATTTTCTATTTCACCAAGTGTGTTAATCTGCAGTTGTTAGCACCAAGCACCCTTTTTTTTCACCATAGTGTTCAGGCATCTGTTGCTTCTGTTAACCTGTTAGCTCCTAGCCATCTGCTATGACTCTACACTCGGTGTCTCCTCTCCAGCTGGTTCAGAACTCTGCCGCCCGTATTATCACCAAAACTCCATCCTCCCACCACATCACCCCCATCCTTCAACAACTCCTCTGGCTCCCAATAAAACAAAGGATCACTTACAAAATCCTCCTGTACACCTTCAAATCCATCCATAACCTGACTCCTCCATACCTGTCTGACCTCCTTCATGTCCACACCCCCTCTCACTCCCTCAGATCTTCCTCCTCTTCCCTCCACCTCACTGTACCCCCTGCCCGTCTCAGCACTATGGGGAGCAGGGCCTTCAGCCGCTCTGCTCCCCAGCTCTGGAACTCACTGCCCCCGGATCTCCGTAACTCTGCCACCCTCCCCATCTTCAAATCAAAACTCAAAACTCATCTGTTTCATAATACCTACTGTTTTTAACTGCTCCATATTGTCCCTTATTCTATTGCTTTTATGTTGCTGTTTTTAACTCTATTTTGT
Organism: Thalassoma bifasciatum; assembly: GCA_008086565.1. Taxonomy (NCBI): domain Eukaryota; kingdom Metazoa; phylum Chordata; class Actinopteri; order Labriformes; family Labridae; genus Thalassoma; species Thalassoma bifasciatum. The sequence goes on along the minus strand of RPOG01001425.1, from coordinate 35,797 downwards.
TTTATGTGTTTTTTTACCCTTTGTAAGGCGATCTTGGGTGTCTTGAAAGGCGCTTTGAAATAAAATGTATTATTATTATTATTATTATTCCTCATCCCCCTTATGAATAACGATACCTGTTCAAAATTTAGCTTATTTATAGATTTGGTGGCGAGGGTTAGTGAGTTCGAGGCGCAGCGCCACACTAAGGCTAGTCCTCAGTTAGCAGCGGTAGTTAACCACCCCCCTGTAGCTAGTGTGGGCCGTACTAGCTTCCCCCCAGCCGGGATGCAGTGGCTGGGTAACTGTGAGAGGGAAGCATAGTCGCAAGCTCAAGAGTTTCATGTTGGATAACCAGAAAGGTCACATTTCAAACAGATTTGCCCCACTTAGCGACGCACCTGCTAAGAAGCTAAACGCTGCTGATTGTTGACTCCATCGTCAGAAATGTGAAATTAGCGACGCCACCAACCATAGTCAAATCCTATGGGGAGCCAGAATGGGTGACATGGAGGAAAAATTAAAACTGCTGGCAAAGGATAAATGTTTATCCTGTAAGATTGTAATACATGTCAGCATTACTGAATCCTGACATCACCAGTCATAAGTCACTGAGGTTAATGTGGAGTTTAAGTAGAAACCTTTTTGATTTTATCAGTCTGCCAATCTGAGAATAAAGAGCGGAGACCAGGAAGCAGAGCTGCAGCCTTAGAGGCTCCCCCGCGCTTTCCTTAGAGCAGCGTCCCAGCCACTCACAGTATAACATCAAGACTGTGTCTGTTCCCCGACCAAGACCATTCTACAATAAAAACATTAGGAAAGTGAGTTATAGTAAACTTATACAGGTAAATACAGCCACAGCTAAAACACAAGATGTTAAAATTAAATGTGGTTTATTAAATATTAGATCTTTATCTTCAAAAACTATTCTCATTAATGAACTAATTTCAGATCTTACCATTGATTTATTTGCTTTGACTGAAACCTGGCTGTGTGAAGGTGGATATTTTCAGTTAAATGAGTCCACTCCTCCCATTTACCTTAATACTCACATCCCTTGACTCATTGGCCTTGGGGGTGGAGTCGCAGCCAACTTTAATGGAGTCCCTCAGGGTTCAGTGCTTGGACTAATTCTTTTCATCTTGTATTTGCTTCTTCTTAGTAAAATTATGAGGGAGCACTCCATAAACTTTCATTCTTATGCTGATAATACTCAGCTGTGCCTATCAGTGAAGCCAGAGGAAACAGTTAGCCAAACTTAAAGTGTCTCTGAAAGATGTCAGGGCTTGAATGAGCAGAAATTTCTTTCTGCTGAACTCTGGGAAAACTTAGGTTATTTGTATTAGACCTATACAGCTTAGGGAGGCTCTTTCTGACCAGATAGGCACTTAAGATAGCATCAGTGTTGGATCTAGCTGTTCAGTTTGGAATCTCGGGTTCTTTTTGATCAGGATTTGTCTTTTAACTCGCATATTCAGCAGATTTTGAGAACAGCATATTTTCATCTTCGAGAATTGGGCACATCTTGTCTCAGGGTGGGGTGGAGAAACTAGTACATGCTTTCATTTCTTCCAGGTTTGATTACTGCAACTCTCTTTTATCAGGCTGCTCTAACAAGTCTATTTGCTGAACGGTCACAACCCACAGGGGCACTAGTGCTGTGCATGTTGATCTGAAATATAGATATATTGATATCAATGTAGATATAAGTATTAATCAATACTTGCATGATGAGACGACACTTAAGTTTCTGTTTCTTTTCTCAGCGTGGGCACCTCTCACTCACTTTGCTCATGTGCCCCCCGGCTCTACTGTAAGGGGCTATGCTCAGTCATCTCGCTCAGACATGCTCTGCCTGCTCCATGATGGCACAGAGGAGCATTGGTTGGTGTTTTTTATCCAGCTAATTCACAAACAATAGCTGAGATGTTTTTAGAAAACAAATAAGGTACTGTGGCAACACCACAAACTTATACAAACGGCTAATAACTCAACAAAGAAAAAACTCTGATCTGCAAAGTAAACAGAGGTAGGAGGAGGATCCTCAAACCAAAGCTAGACTCCACACTTAATGGCAGTCCTTTCAGCACAACCAACAATATCCAGGCAGTTGATTTGTTGAAGTAAAAGTAAGACAAAGACATCTACAATTTTAGCTAGTTATTTTTCAAAGTGAAATTGTTCATCATAGCAACAATTTTAGAAATCGAATTCCAAATAGACTACCAAGAATACATATCTGTATTCAACCAGTTGTATAAATCTGAATAGATTATTTTACTGAGCTGAAAATATGTAACTACATCGAGATATAAACGTTACATAAACAGGTGCTTAAAAAAATGTATGAGACCACCACCCGGTGTTAGTTGTTTGCCACTCCTGCATAAAAAAATGTCAGTATATATTGCTGATTTCCTAAATATTTCAATGTTTCCATGATGGTTAATCTGCCAGTATGTGCAAGCTTTTTGGTCAAAATGATATTTTTAATGTGAAACTATAATAATTGTTGTTATCCATAAACATTCAAATGTTTCAAACAAAGCAGAAAAATGAAGGCATATGATTTTTTTTCCTGATTTACATTTACATTTACATATACACATTATTTAACTTCAGTCATGAATAGAAACATTTTGTTTCAGTGGTTGTGTAAGTCTTTACAAATTTTGCTGCTCTTCTATGTCAAAAATATTGATCTCGGTTTCAGTGATACTGGCCCCATGTTAACTTGAGATTGAATCAAAAACCAAAATTTTGCTGTATCCCACACCACTAGTTTGCAGAGTGATGACCTAACAACACTTTGTAAATGTAAAAAAGTACAGTCATTTTGGAGAAACGTACACTCCAACATAAAAGCTTTCCTGTCTTTGTGTTATTCAGGCCGAGATGAAGTGACTGGGTGAGGTTGGTGAAGGTAGTTTGGACCCACAGGGGAACACAGTGACACAGAAACACATTAGTAGAGAAGGATGTTAACTCTGAAAGGTCTAATGGAGGACACAGGAGGGAAACATTCAGTGGAGCTGCTTCTGCCTGTAGCAAATAAAGGGTGTAGTGACTTTGTCTGAACCAGGCTGCTGATTTCCAGAGGTGGATGAGGAACCTGAAAGCCACACTTGAATTATGTTAATATTTCAAATTCTTAAAGCAAAAAAGCCCATCAGCAACCAAATCAAGATGATACTCATTTTCTGATCTTCGAAATGCAAAAGTATTAAAAACAAAGTACAAGACCACATTTCTTTTGGGGACTGTAGCAGAGGGAAACTGGAAGTTGGCAGAAATGCAGGAACTCAAAGTTCAGATGCTTTTATAAAACATTAAAGTACTCCAACAGAGTGCTCTCCTTTTATCACATTACACCACTGATGTGCGTCCTCTGCCCTCAGGCTCCATTAAAACTTTAGAGACAAAACATTATCTGGGAATTGAGCTCTGAAACAAACAAGACTGAGCATCAGAATGCTGCTGCAAGGATGGAGAGGAGGTCTACCTCTCAAGTCTGCAAACCCAAGTCTGTCTGTATTGTGGACTCCGTCAGGGCTGCCAGTGGTTTAAAGTTGGGCAGACAGGGTTCAGTCCTGGTTTGTGGCGTGCTTTGGAAACAGAAATTTGGCAACAGCAGTATCAACAGACTCACCAGCATCGGTGTCGCCAGACATATTTTGCTGGGGAACGTGCCCCAGTATAGATCTGCAGTGCCCCAGTATAAATTTCACCAGTAAAAAAAGAATCCCTTTAAAAATCAGTTTTAAGTCTACTTGGCATAATCTACAGAGTGCGCCATATAGTCATTCATTGCGAGTGGATTCACTGACTTCATACAAGCAATCTGCACATGACTCATGAAGTATGCATGTAACTTGTGATCAGCATGAGAACTCACACTTCAGAAGCCCCTTCAGGAGAGATGCTGCGTTCATGTGTTGTCAGGAGATCTGAGTTCCCGAGTTGGGGATCGATCATCCTGATGTGCTGTAAAGTCGTATGTGGGGTAAAAACATGACATCAGAAGTTAATGATTGTTTGATGCTTTTTTTATAGACACCAAGTAGAAGAAATCATATTTTCCAATTCATCTGCCCCCCTGCCCCCCCGTGCCCCAGTACACTCTCAAGCCTAGTGACGCCCCTGATCACCAGAAAGTTGGGACCTGTTCTGAGGTGTCAAAGAGCAGAATCATGAACCTACCTCACAGATGATCTCACACAGGTAGAGTTCACAGGTGAGACGGAGAGTTTGAAGTGAAAGCATAATTTCAGCGCGGAGTTAGAAAAGAGTGAGCACAGCATCAAGGAAATATACCTGCGTTATTAAAGGTTATTATAAAAGGTCAGGCAGCACTTTGGGTAAGAGTGTCTGAATTCATTCCTACATAGGCATGAAGTTAGAGCAGGGAAATGGAGTGTATAATATAAAAAGCTCTATTGCTCTACCTTTGAGTATTTTTCATGAGCAGGACAGCATTTAAAGGTAAAACTCCTCTCTCATGGGTGTTAATTTTGGCTTCAGCACAGGCTGCTCTCTATCACAGCCTGTCTGTGGGACTCAGCTGCTGTTTTATCTGCCCCTCCCTAGGAGGACCACAGTCATCCTCAGACATTGATGCAAAGGTCAGATTTATTTTTCGTTCCTCTGCCATCATGTGACCTTTCTTTGAACACCCGCCAACGCAGCTAAAAGCTTTCAAGTTGGCCATCTTAACGCGCCCGCTTCAGCCACGAGATCACAAAACAGGAGGGCATGCATGAACCATTATGGGGTTGAACTTCTGCACACTACTGCCTGTGGTTTCAAAAAGAGCAAATGTTCAAGAGGGAACCTGGATTAGTGTTTATCTTAAGCAGAGGAGAACACCTCCCCCCACCCCCCATCCCCTCAGGACAGTAGGGAAAACTTTGCACTTTGAGGAAAATATGTGATAAACTTCTTCAGGGGCATGCTGACCTGAAATTTTCTCTGCAATGTCAGGAGTGCACCTTGTCCTGGAAATAAGAAAACATGACAGGTTTTCCTTCACTGTATAAAAAAACAAAACAAAAACAAAGCAGTAAAAAAAAAAGACGAAGCGGTGAATGAGTGTAAGCTACCTCTACGAAACAAAAATCGTAAAATCACAGTAATTCAATCAGGAGAGACTTATACTTGAGAAAGATTGTGAATAGATTTAATGATACAGATGCACAATTACAGTTTTGGTGGTTAGACCCCATCGAACGTTGCAAATGAATGTGTAGGGGAAGCAATGATGTGATGAATTATGAAAATCCCCCGATGGAGTCTAGACACTGGTGGTGGTAAAAGAGTCTTTTGGAGAGCTGGTTCCTATTGAAGATTAGGGAGCTGGATCCTGTTGGAGGTTGAAGAGCTGGATCCTGATGAGGATTGGAGATCTGGTTCCTGTTGAGGATTGAGGAGCTGAAGCTGAGTACCGGACTGATGAAGATTGGTGGAGCATGGGGAGGAGGAGGGTCGCTGTTCGTTGTGCGAGCCAGCAAGACAACTGGCGAGCAGAGAAGGCAGATTTAAAGTTTGACAGCTTTGAGTTGATTGTTTTACAAGTGACAGCTGTGAAGATGTGATTGGATAGACAGAAAGCTTACACGCCCACTTTGGTCAGCTGATGAGAAAGTGAGGCAATGAATGAATGAAGAGAGATGGTGTGAGCCCGTAGACAGTCTTCCTGACTGAATTTACGCTAAGCTTCATAATATCCCAAAACCATTATTGAAATATTTTTTCTTAACTACTACAATCAGAAACCTTCAATGTAATGACAATGCGAATAATTTGGCAGAAAAACACCTTTACTTTACAGCCTCAAATTCAATTATTACCATTTAACATCGTCAAAAATCGTTGATAACCCCTTTAAAAAAACAAAAATGTAAGACATCAAATATCATCATTACTGTGAAAAGATGCATAAGATAATGAGCATAAATACATCGAAAGACTTTCACGGCTTCAATCAATTTATTGCAAGTGAAGTCACCCTTATTGGACTGTTCATGCTGTGGAGCATAGACAGCTGATCTATACCCAGGACTACAGACAGCATGAGCTACTCATGTACAGGGCCCAATGCCCATTGTGTTCCCCCCTCACTCACAGAAGCAATACCTGTTCGGTTGCAAATCACAAAGGCATTCTGGGTAGGACTTTAAAACTGTTGCTTTGCTAAACAGCTGGGAGGGGCTACAGTATGCAGAAAACTAGGAAACAAAGTGATGGAGGACAAACCCTTGAGAAGGAGAAGAAAGTGTTTCCAGGAGAGAAGTGATGTGCTCAGCTTAGAAGTTTTATGGTTTAGTACATAAACAAATATCAAAGAACACTTCGATGTTAAAACAGAACAATTATTGCAAACATGAGTGAAGAGGGAACTTGCGCAGCAGCACAATACAATGTGTGAATTAAAAAATGGATACTATTCCTGTAAAAAGGCCGTACAGAAAAACATGTGCTTGTATTAGGGTATACTGTGCCCTTTTTGTAAGGACCTGTACCTGTTTAATGTCAGGATGGAGTTGGTAACAATCTGACTTGCAAATCTATTCTCCTTCCTTCAAACATGTGCGTTCACCTTTTTCTTCCCATAATGCAATACAAAAAATACAAGTAATACAAGCAATAATGCGAGAAAATACTTTTGGAGTATTATTAAACAGGGTTGACCTATTAACAGAATGGGATTTTACTGTTGAAATTTCATCATAAATTCACAGTGATTCATTAGAATGTATTCCATAATTAACCAATTCTTGATTTCTAATACTGAAACCACCTGATACCAATATATGCAGGCTTTTACACCAAAACTGTCAGTGAACAATATAAAATAGCCCCTATTGTGGATTTAACACATGACGCCTAATTTTATTGTGATGCCCAACTGGATGGATATAATGCAACATGGCTTTTCAAATGTACATACTGTATGTACAAAATAAGAAAACAACTAAGTTTTGGGGGTAAAGTGCCAATATGGCACTGCCATACTGTGTGAGTAATAAAAAGGGGAAATTAAAAGCAAGAAAGGCACAAAACTGTTCAAAAAGAAGTTTATCATGGCTCTTCTTTAAAGTGTAGCAAATGAAGGTCCAAGAAGACTGGTGCTGACCATAGACTGTATAATGAGTGGACGTAACGACGTTCGGCTCAAACTGAAGCCTCCAGCAGATGCCCCGCCCCCTGGTGTCTGGCTGCAGTATAGGTCATAAGCCCCGCCTCCCCATGTATTCCAGATATGAGCCGGGAAAACTTTAAAAAATTACGATACCTGGTAGAAACGTTTCTCTCATCCTTACGCTAAGGTAGTATGACAATGTCATCTGGCTGCATGGTGTTCAGGTGTTTTTTTCCTGAGAAGTTGGTTTCTCATTAGTTATTGGCCGTTAAAAACCGTGTTATAAGTTTCGTTTTACGATAGTTGACAGCTGCCGTTCGTGAGTAGTTTTTATCAGGGATATAAGAAACTTCGGGAAAGAGCCAAAAGGAGACTAAACCTTCTGAAGAAGAAGAGATAAATATTTTTATTTCTCTTTTTTACTCGGCTCCACCAGAAATTCTCTACTGCGCAGACTCTGGCTGCACAATGGCGGCTAGAGAAACGGGGTTTTTTGGCTTCAAAATCGTAGAACGGTGACAGGCGGAAGCACGCTGTCCATTCTATATACAGTCAATGGTGCTGACTGGTTCATATGTCTGGCCTATTCCTTTACCCCATGTTCTCATGAGTGAGAGGTACATTTCTCAGCATTGTCACAATGAATGTGATTTCTCCTCATACATGTCATAAAGTGCATGCTTGTGAATGTCCCACGCAGAATTCATGCAGGCTCAGAAATGCTAAAGCCTAAAGAACAGACATTGGTTATTAAAAAGCTGATACCAATAATACCTGATATTATATTTTAGGCCAATTTCGGCAATTAATGGTGGATGTTATTGAGCATCCCTTTTGAAGACCTAATAAGATTCCCCTTTAATGAACTGTAAAGAAAAAAACACATTGTTGGTATGGTACTATTTTTATAGTAATATTTTCTATACTTCTGATTGTAGAGCAAATTTCATCAAACTTTTTTTTCTGATGTGGCTTTAAACGGAAAAGCTGCTCCCTGTTTGTGCTCCTTGTATGACCCAAGTGAGCCGATTGCAGTCGTCATTTTTAAACATACAATACAGTCCTGATGATAAATTCTGTGTGTGCTGCCTGAATCTGACCAAGGCAAACTGTCTGATTGCTCAACTGCTTTTGTATGAGTGTGTGTGTTTCTCTAACAGCAGAGAAAAAGGTATAAGTGTGTATGTGTTTGGTTTTTGCTCTCTTCCTCTCTCCCGCTCTCTTTGTCTCTCTGGGTGTGTGCCAAAGAGATGAGTAGAAATCCCGAGTCTCTCTCTTTTTGTTGATTCAAAAAGGGAATAGTCTGTATCTGACCTACAGGTTTTTTAGAGCTGATGCAATTTAAAGCTAATTTTGTATGTTGAGCTTTGGCCTGGTTGGAAAAGAGTCAGACAGATGCCATGTTAGCCTCCTCTCTTTCCACACACCCTTAGAAATCAATTCCACATCGTGACCTGCAGTCTCTCTCAGACACATGCTAGCCCTCTCTCTCTCTCTCTCTTATTACCTCCTCTGAGTTCCTCTATACAAGCGATTTCCTTGATTGTGTTTCATCACAGAGCAACAGAAGGAAAAACAGCACGCCGCGCTCCATGAACTGGTCACAGCTCAGCACCCTGAACCAGCCCTGGATGTTGCAGCACTTACTGCTTCAGCAACACTTTGCTCCAGGAAACCGTCTGATAAGGCCAGCTGCATTATGTTCTGTGATGTCTTTGATAGGATCATCAGTAAGCACTGCTTGGTGCAGAAGCAGAGGAACCCCATCAATATTTCAGCAGAGAAGCAGAGATGAATCAAGCACAATAACTCTCATGTTTGTTTCATTCTGACTTGATTCTCCTGCATAAGTTCAACCAAGAACACTTTCACGCTGCTCCTGTTCCTCCTCTTTTGTCCCTTCCTCTTTTCATTCTATTGTACTTTTCATTTTACTTCCTGTTGGTCTTGGACAAACTGGTGTGGCCTTGCTTAGTTCCTGCGGGCTGATTTTCTCACAGGGTGAAGATGGGCAGATGAGCAATGAGATCATAAATTGACCCAGCAGGCAGTTTCTCTGTGTGATAATGCAGAGATAGCTGCTAAAGATTGATATGAGCACAGACCTGCTGGAAGTGAAAAAAGAAAACTGATAGTTGAAGCAATGCTTAAATATCCTAAATTATGAAAGAGTACATCTGAGTGGTGAGCATCGCAGCGCAGCTCTGACTTTCTGCTGCAGAAAAAAACAACTGAAGTCTCTTTGCACTTGCTCAAATGAAGATTAATCATGACCTCACAATCTCCACACAACTTTGGGAGTTTTTATGCTGCAGAAAGTCTGATGTCTTATTGAGTTTTGTATCTCAGGTTCGGAAGAGTCTAAAGAAAAACACCAAAGCCTTGTTTTTTAAAAGCTCCTGTGAAGAGCTTTCATACTGCAGCACCTTTGGCGCCCTCTGTGGAGATCATGGGAGCCTTCTCTTTATTTTTTTCATTTTTCAACAGAAAAATCATATTCTGACCACTTTCACAGTTAATTGCGTCAGCGAGTCTTTGGCAATAAAAGTATGAAAGCAAGACTGTGTGGGTGCAAAGTTGATCACATTGTCTGACAGCTTCCTTCTGGTCAAGGTTTTTAGAGATATCCTCTGAGATTAAAAACTCTGTTTTCAGTTCCAGATCAGCTGATTTGATTTAGTTTCATCAAGTTGGAGTAGTTTCACCTGGAGTTAAACGCATGATCACCACAATATAAAGACAGCCTCAATGAAGCCCTGATTCTATGAATCACCATGGCAACAAGGAAGCTGAGGGCAGCGTTTTTTTTACCCCACTAGAACTGCCAATTTTACATCGCTCGCACAGGAAGTTTGAACATGTTTTTAGGAAAAAGTGCAACACTGCAGCAGCTGCAAAAGAAAGGGAGATGATGTGAGAGAACATCGCTGCTCAGGTCAATGCGCAAGTTTAAATGCAGTCCTTTGCAATCACAATAATATTACAGAGGAAAACTGCTTGAATGGTAGATTATTAATTAATTTAATTTAGATGCAATGCTGCAAGGAAGAAATGCACTTGGCAACAGCTTAAGATGAAACCAAGAAAACATTGTTCAAACAAGTAAGACCTCCACATAATCTCATTGCCTTATTTTGATCATGTTTTAAATTGTAAAGTAAATACTTACTTTAATAATTAAAAATTATCCCTAACATAATACTGTTTACACACACACACACACACAAATATCTGTATCATGTATTATGCAAAATAATTAAGCCATTTAAACTAATACAGACTTCTACTCAGCCAACAGAAAGAAGACAGTTGCCAGTAAAACGGGTGGCAGTCCACTTCTGCCACCTCTAATGACCTGCCTACAGTTGCCTTGCTCAAGTGCTCTGCATCTCCAGTATTATGCAAAAAACTGTCATTTGCAAAAAATCGCAGTGCAACACATAATATCTGCTGGGATGTAAGAGCATGACCATGGCTGGTAATGTTGCAAATGTATGGATGGATTAGGTATTGTATGGAAATGATGAATTGTGGATAAAAAAGATAATTGTCTGGGAATGCCAGAACATCACACGGTCCGATGTCAATCTCCTGACAGATATTAAATTCCCTGCGCAGTAATGCTGCACCTTATCAATGGGGTCACTTTCAAAAGGACATGCCATACTCATGAAAAAAGTCAACCTATATGTTTTTCAGATAACATTCAGCAGAACCATGTTATGACAGAACTCGCCAGCTGATCGAATGAGGAAATCAAATATTGTGTGTGGTTGAAAGAGGATGGGGACAGAGAGAAACTGGAGGTTCAGTGGAAAAACCTGATCTCGACTAGGTTAGTTTCACAGTGTCTGTTACTACTGTAACTGACCCAGAGTTTGAGTTACCTATATCTGTGAAACAGGCAAGTGTTACCCCACTTTATCTGGTTTGAGCTACCTCGCTTTGTGAAAAGGAAAACTTAGAGTTTACCTAATTTCAGGATTGATAGACGCAGAGTTTCCTCTAAACCTGCTGTGTGAAAAGGACCCCAGATCTTTTTTACGCGACTTCATTTCAGGAAAACTATTTTACAGGATATAACACAACAGGGTAATGTATTTATCAACACTTGCTTTGAGCAATCGTTTGGAATGTGACAACAATCAAACTTTGTAGACGCAGTTTGTAGCATAGTTCATACTGTTTGTAGTGTAGTTTACATTATAATTTAACGTAGATGTATTTAGTGCTAATCACAGCCAGTGCTCTGAGACGTGTCTTAATGCTTGTGAATCCTTGTTATGTCCTACCAGTGCACATAAACCAACACCAAACCTCGCCAAGCAGAGCAAATGTGACCTGGCTCTTCATTTTATTGATTGACTCTCAGGTTTGAACTGATCATTGCAATGCAACTGCTGCATGAATAAACATGCATTGCAATGATTGAGCCCCAACAGCTTAGCCCCTGTTTAGGTCTTTAATGTGTGTTTTAGCCTTTAGCCCCGTCTCTATCACTCTTCTGTTTAGATTTCTTCTGTTACGTTTTGGTCAGACAGTCCAGCTCCTGTTTCCACAATTACTCCTAAAAAAATCACAGATATCGTTTCCAGCAGAGAAAAACTCAGATCTCTTTTCCTACTGCTAAACTTTGTCAGCTGGCGTGGTGTTGTCATTGAGAGTTTGCTGTGCCATATATCAGTCTGGCCCAGTCTGACCCAGTTGTTCAGTCCAGATTTGGAAGCTAAAATGTAGCATTTACAAATGATCTGTTTTAGTGCTGATTATCTCATTTTAAGTTGTGGATTATGATCAGGCATTTGTATCTAGAGATGGGGCTTTTTCAAGATCACTTAGAAAGTCACAGTCCCTTTAGCAACAGTTAAAAATCAAAATATAAAACTCAAAGTGTCATTTTGTGTTGTAAGAAAGCCAGGTGGATTTGCTCCTGATTTCCTGATTGCAGCTGAGACAAAACAGTTAAAGCCGTTTTGATAAAGTGGGAGAAAGGGTTAAGAAGGAGGTGGTTGACATCAAATAATTTACAATCATCAACAGAAAACTGATTATTAGTTTAAAGCAACAGTAAAGGCCCCTCTCGGCCCTACGCTCTAATGCAAGTGATATGTAAGATCTTCCCAGGGTGTTCGAGCCTTGCCACTGCATTTTGAACAAGTGCCAGGACACTTTGATTTATGCTGCTATAAAGAGTAGTCAGTGTGTGAGAGAGGCAAAGTTTGATTCATGGCTTTCTTCGGCTTCACATAGATATTTACAGAGTTAATTGATGGATGTTATATTCTCTGGACCACAGCCTCAGCTCAGATCAGAAAAGATCTTGACCTTCGCCACCACTCAGCACATTTCTATGACTACGGCATAACGCAGTGATTAGACATATGGATGGGGGTGGGATGAGGGGTTAATGATCAACTTCCTTTTACGGCTTGACGACTTCCTAAAGAGCCATTAAGGTTGTGATTGGGTCGGAGCCAAAGACGATACTGGATGTGGAAAGTGAAGTGTTTGCCGTGCCACTGACTCATGGTCTTATTTTCTCTCATACTGTTATTACTGTGTAATTGAGCTGGCATGTGCTCTACACGCACAAGCGAACACACACGCACACACACACACACACACACACACACACACACACACACGTTCAATGACCAACACACTCACTTACACACTCCCTGTAAACACATAGTTACTAATAGCAAATGTCTCTGAGGAAAAAAGGCTTGATTATCAGTTCTATTCCAAGATTCATGATTAAAGAAGTTTGGCAGGACTTGCTGATTAGTGAGCATGCGGCATGTGTGTGTGTGTATCTCCTACCATCTTTCCAATCTTCCCAGCTTTTGTGGTTCTCCTGAGGTGAACCCCAAGAACTAAAATCTCTATTAACTTTGACTTCTCAGTGCCAGACCAATCTAATTAACTCTGTTTAGTTGATTTATATTCTCAGAGACAAAACTGATGCTGTGATAGTTAAACTTCACTGCAGGTCTTCTTTGACTAATTGTTGCTCATCCTTTTGTCCACATAAAAGAGGACAAGATGGACAAACTGAGGGAGGGGGGGTGTTTAGGGAGTTTTACAGCAGAGGTGTGTTTTTTTTACAGGGTTCATAACAACACAGCAGGTGCTGTTGAATATCAGCAGTTAGGAGCTTTCATGCAGTATGCTGCAATGTGGGGGATGAAGATATTCCTAATTGTGGGGTCTATTGTCTGCCCCACAAGGTTATTGTTGTTTACTTCTGTTTATGTCTCAGAGAGTGATCATATATCATCTTCATATATGACGATGAGGTTTTTCATCTCTTGGGGGATCATACTCGCTTAAACGAATTTACACAGCTCCAGAACATGCATTTCAGATGAGTATTGGGATTACAAGAGGCTCAGTCCCCCAACAATGATGTAGCAGCATACATTAGAGAGACCTTGTGTGTGTGGTTGATGGATTTCAAAGTGTTTGTTTTTACTGTCAACCGATTCAATTAAGTGAATTGAAACTATCTCCCTGTAATGTCAAAGGTAGGTATGTAAAAGTAAAAGTATAACTGTAGTACCTACTGTGGCCACCAGGGGCTTGCTCAAAAAGTGAGACAACACACACAAAGCTGTATGTAAAACATCTCTTTCCAGAAGTAATAAACACCCTGAAAGTCGGATTCAAACCCAGGCCACCCGCTCAAGGGCAAACCTCATGGTGTGCAACCTAATCTACGAGGCCATCTGCACTCCAACCATCAAAACCTGTTTGTGTCAACGTGTGCAAGTTATCAGGCCAAAATCACCAGAGTATGTGAACTTTTGATCAGTATCATTTTGGATGTTTTTTGTACTTTTTGAACCAGGCTGTTAATCTGTCTTTCTGCAGCCAGGCAGATTCTCCACTCACAGCAACTATGAGCCCTTCTACATGGGCTTCATTTTCCTAACCAGGTGTTGCCCTCTGGTTTGAGTGTGTTGGAGATTTCTTCATGTAAATATCAGATGAATATCTGTTACATGCACTAGCACCCTGTTTTGTGCAGTTGATTTGAAACCAGATAAGATTGATTGATAATTTCTTTTTACGTGTAAATTGGGGTAGTTACACTTTCATATTGCAATATCAGCATGTCCCAGAGCGCTGTTTCCACCCATTAATGTGTTTGCAGAAATCCAGTAAAAGGGGTGAACAACAAAAACAATACAGCCCAGACTGCAGCTGTTCATATCACTTCCCTAATGTTGAAAACACATCATCATGACGTTTGCATTTTTGTAAGCGACACAGCGATGACATTTCTCTATTTAGAAACGTTAGAAAAAATTCTCTTTTTTATGGTTAATAGCACTTTTTAGCGACTTGTTTACTTAGTCTGGGCATAAGTCTATATGTTTTATCAAAATGTCAAAGAAGAGTTTGATGCAAGAAAAAAAAACCTACAGCATGTAAAAACATAAAGATGTGCTCTGGCAGACTGGGCATAATATAATGGTTCCCAACCCTTGTTGGGCCGTGACCCCATTTTGGCATCACAAATCTAAGGCAACCCCAGAGACTGTTTTTTTTTCTTTGCAACATTATTTTTTGATTGTATTTTATAATGTGTTGCAGATAAAGAGTCTGTCAGGATTAGTGTACAAAATGACAATTTTATTCCATGTTCAGAATATAGACTTTATTTACAAGGCTGTAGGAAACTTTTGTCATATTTTCTCTGTCATTTTGGTGTCTATGTCTCCATTAGTCTTGGAAATGTCTTTATAGTGCCTGTCAGGCAGAAAAAAAGGATATAGCTCAGACACTTTGATATGCTGCATCTTATTTTAAATAGATTTATATTGAGAAATTGAAAGTATTTAATGCAGCTGTGTAAAATTTGTGTGGTGTTTCAATTTAAAACAATAATACAAAAAAGTTTAGAATAATGGTTTCAGCTGGAATTTTTTTAATCAATTGCTAGATGTTTCAGGTGACCCCATGTTGAAAAACACTGGCATAGTAGGTCATAAACGGTCAGTGCATTAACAAACATCCATCAGGCCCCATTTTCTTGAACAAGTTTGGTTGCTCTTTGCTCCAAAAAATCAGACACTGTGAGACCAAAAATGTCAACCCAAAGTTCTCAAACTTAGTGACCGCAAACTTACTAAAAACATTCCAAACACTGATTATATCCTTAATTAGAGCTGCCAAAGACATGTTTCAGTCTAATGAGTCCAGTTTGTCCAGAGGTTGTACAACAAGAGGCCTCAAACTAAATGTGTTCCATGAAGGATTATTAAAAGTCAAACTCTGACATTAACATCTGTTAATTTTAATCATGCACTGACTGTCCAACAGTCAAAGTCCTGCATGAATGCAGAAGTTCACACTGACCTCACCACACCTGTTATGTAACACTCACACATGTAGCTGCAGACCTAATGAGCCTCAGTACCAGCAGCCAGGCTCTGCTGGTCCTGGTTCTGTGAGAGGAAAGAAAAGAAGAAAGAGTCTGAATTCTGCAGCTTTACCAGTCTGTAACTGCTCATCAGCTGTAGAGGGTGGGGGTGGGGGTGCGTCAAACACAAAAGCAGATGGATGCTCAGCTCCAGTATATAATTACCAACGTGTTCTTCCAACTATAGCTGTGAGCTCATCATCTACAAACCACAGACAGATTTGGAGGAACTACAACGCCTGCATGTGCCAAATCACACCAAATCTCTGAGCCGTTTCCTCTAAGCCGGCCTTTTGTGCTCCTTTCTAATTCTATAATTAAAAAAGGGGACTGAAATCAGCATCATTACTCCCCCTTGTTTAAATAGACAACACAGTCAGCTTGCTTTAATTAACTCCAGGAGAAAAAAAAGACCCAAAATGACAAATTAAAAGTTTCCTCCTGGTTCGAGTCCTCCTCTGATGCTCAAGTCTGTTGCAACGAGCTAGAACACATCAACACATTATACCAGCTTCAGACACCAGATTCTAAGTGCAGATAACCAGAGCAGACTATAATTTACATTAAAAATGCTAAAGAGAACATGCAGTTTTACTGACCAACTACAGATACAAGGAAGTGCCCCTCTAATCCAAACCCTAAATCATGTCTAGGGCATTGTTTATATTTTAATTTCTATATTGCACAAGAAAAAATATATATTAAGCACTAGAATAGTTATGGAAGCCCATTTCCACCAGTTAAGACATTTTTTTGAAATTTCTCATATAAGTAAAAATTATGAGATAAAAATTCAACATTTTTAGATATAAACTAAATATTTTGAGATAAAAAGTCCATATTTTGAGACAAATGTCGTAATTTTGAGATAAAAAGTGACAGGAACAGGCGTTTGGATCCAAAAGCACAAAACTGAGGCAAAATATCAGTTCAAAGGCTTTATTCAGGGAAAAGTAATGACCCAAACTCACAGCAAAAGGCTGGATCAGAGTGTAAACGGAAAGCGCAGCAAAAGGCTGGAATACAACTTAGAATGAAAACTACAGGACGGAGATACACAGATCTATGCTAGACAAGACAAGACAAACTGGCACAGGACAGGGAAATGTAACAACACTAAATACACACAGGGTAAGGGACACAGCTGGAAACAAAGAGGGCGGGGAAAAGTAATCAAACGATGACGACAACAAAACAGGAAACCATGACAAGACAGGACTTCAAAATAAAAGCATGACCCCGACAAGATATGACAAAGAGTCAATATTGTAATCAAAAATTTGACTTAAATAGGCAAAAAGAGCAAAAAAAAAAAAAAAACACATCTCAACATGGTCAGTTCTTCACTTTTTTTTTTTTTACATTTTTAACTGGTGAAAATGGGCTTCTATTCATTATTTATGTTACCATAATAGAAAATGTTCATTCCAAACAGAAAAGGAGTATTTAAAATTAACTTGTGGGTTATGAAGCTGCTTTTTCCTCTTTGAGTAGTTTGCAGGATCACCTAGACGACAGGTATGGGGTCATCTTTTGGGATTTTAGAATTTTGTTGGTCTTTTCGCTGTCACTGAAAGTCTCTTGTAATGATGAAGTTCTTGTAAAAAGTTGTTTTTGAGCACAGTTTGTCTTTTCTGCTTGCTTCTGGATGCAGCATCTTCGATTTATCAATCCAATTCAACGACTGTAAGAGGATGGTTGTTCAAGAACTGAATGCAGATTCAGGTCAACATTGAGGGGGGTAAAAAGGATCCTTTAAAGCCGACCCTCCAAATATTTGTTCATATTTGCTCTTAAAAGTAAAAGCGCTCCTAAACAGGTCAGTCGGGCTGTACGTCTGCACTCTGAGAGCTTTTACTGAGATGAATTTTTATGAAGACGATCCTCTAAGTGTTGGTGTTTTTTTCTGATGAAGGCTGAATTTCCTCAGCTTTAAAATATCATGAATCTGTTGTGTCCGATCTGAATGACCTACTCTTAGTGCTGTGGCTGTGTGTTAAGTTCTGTGTGTTTGTGTGTGTGTGTGTGTGTGTGTGTGTGTGTGTGTGTGTGTGTGTGTGTGAGAGAGAGAGAGAGAGAGAGAGAGAGAGAGAGAGAGGGAGGGAGAGAGTGTTTAATTGTGTGCATGAACATGTGAGGGAGTCAGAAACACTGTGTTCTTCTCATCAAAGCCCCGCCCTCCCTACAGTCACCACGGAAACCCAACACAATTGGTACCTGTCGCTTGGCAACATTGCCTAGTATCTTTGGGACACAGAGCTGCCGCAGAAATCACACACATACACACACACACACAGGCACACACACATACATATAAATATATATAGAGAGAGAGAGAACATGCAGACACACACGCAGAGTTTTC
This sequence comes from Thalassoma bifasciatum, assembly GCA_008086565.1. Taxonomy (NCBI): domain Eukaryota; kingdom Metazoa; phylum Chordata; class Actinopteri; order Labriformes; family Labridae; genus Thalassoma; species Thalassoma bifasciatum. The sequence goes on along the minus strand of RPOG01001425.1, from coordinate 17,887 downwards.
CAGCTGGTTCGAAGCAGCTGAGCGTGGGAACAGGTCATCATCAATAGAAGACAGAGGAAAGTTTAAGCACCTTGTGAGAGATCCTGATCCAGAAGAATGCTTACTGTACTGTAAATAGTTTTGAAAAGGCTGAAGCTGCATTTTATATCAGCCCCGCTCATGCAGCTTGGACTGTAAATAAAATCCAGTGTACTGTCATTAAATTCAACTAAGGTGCATTAGATATCATCAATAAACACAGCAGGCAGGTCAGAGCGCTCATCTGTTGACAGGCTGGGCTGTTTTATTCACAGCAGAGTTTGCTGCGTGATGCCCTTAGTGTGATGATTTCCCAGACTAATGTGTCGAGAAACTGTAACTCAGGCAAGCATCATCAGTTCAATCCTGAGAGAGCTTTATTATTGACCCTGTCTTTTTTAAATGCCCACACAGCTCTGTGTGGAGAAACGTCTTTAGATACATCACATAAAAGTTCAACAGCATAACTGTTAATATTTATCCCTTATTTTTATTTAAGAGATGCTGTTTGGCACTGATGTTAAGTCATTTAAACATGAGTACGTTAAGGTACTTAAGTTTCATTTACAATCTTTGGCATCTGCATGAATCATTTCATAGAATCCAGATTCAAATGAAGTTTTTGCCATTGTGTGAAAGGTAAATAAATCATAATACAATGATTTTAAAATCCCATGAAATCTATTTTCAATCAGATACACAAAAAAGACAAGAAATGTATTGTTCAAACTGATTAACTTTGTTATTTTTTTGCAAACATTCACTCATTGTGAATTCGCTGCCTGTAACACCTTCATCAGTGGCTGCTGGTCTTTCAAGGAGGGGAACCTTTTTTTTCCCCTGGCCTTACATGATAATAACAATAACTTTTTTTAAACAGCATTTGTCAAAACAATGTTACAAAGTGCTTCATAAAAATTAAAATGGACATTGAAAAGAAACAAAAGAGAGAAATAAAAGGGAGAAATAAAAGACAAATGTGAGGGAGAGTAGAAGAAAAACAGCAACTATAAAAATAAATATATAAAAGGATAAAACCACCACCAAATAGGGGAAGAAAAACACCAGAAAAATGAAAACCAACATTGTTAGAACAAATTAAATAAGGAAAGAGAGAATATTTAAGACATCATGATTGTGTTTATTTGTATGTAAATTCCTATCTCTTTTCCATTTCTAGTCTTTTTAACAAAGACAAAGTCCATGAAATGGACACACAGCGGTACATATTTCACCACTTTTATTTTAATATACATTTTAGGGAAAGCAGAGCTTCAATTGCAGTCTTAGAGAAATCGCAACTGACCTTCACAGCACACTTTTCTGCTTTGAGTCAGTCCATCTCAGATGAGCTGGGGCTCAGAGAAGCCAGTGACAGTGCCATTTCTGTCTGTTATTGAAATCTGGCTTTGACTTTGCATAGTAGAGTTTGAACTGTGACTTGTAGATGTAGTGATGAACTGTGTTAATTAGAAATGGTTTTCCAAAGTATTTTTGAGCCCACGTGCTTACACCATTCACACAATGATGTGGGTCTCTAATGCAGTGCTGACTGAGGGGTCAAAGGTCATGAGCATTCAGTGTTGGTTTTGGGCCTTGTTGCTTCTGTGCAGAGATTTCTGCAGATTCTCTGAATCTTTTGATGATATTATGAACTGCAGATGATGAAATCACAAAAAAACAGTTCTTAAAGTGTTGGACTATCTGATCATGCAGTTGTTGACAAAGTGGTGAACCTGGCCCCATCCTTGCTTGTGAATGATTGAGCCTTTCTGGGATTCTCCTTTTATACTCAATCATGACACTCAACTGTTTCCAATGAACCCGTTCACCTGTGGAATGATCCAAACAGGTGCTTTTCAGCATTGCTCAACTCTCCGTCTTTTGTTGCCCCTGCCCCAGCTCTTTAGGAACGTGTTGCTGGCATCAAATTCAAAATGCGTGAATATTTGTAAATAAAAAAAAAAAATAAAAAAAAAGTTGATCAGTTTGAACAATAAATCTCTTGTCTTTGTAGTGTATTCAATTTGATAAAGGTTAAACAGCATTTGCAAATCATTATATTCTTTTTTATTTACATTAGACACAATGTCCCAACTTTTTTGGATTCTGGGTTGTATTTCATGCATTTATATCATATCATACTGTATGGCATTGTATGTTGTTGATTTGTAGCTCCAGAGGTGATGGTCTCTGAATTGGAAGAAGATGCTGCAGGAGTCATCAGGCAATGTTTAGCATTAGATTTCAATGTATAGAGCTTGACATAAAATAGTAAAACAAAAAATTAGAGATTCTGGTCCTGCTCTGAAGCATCACCTGCCCTGCATAAATGACTTAAAGTTCTGCTGTTTGCACTGAGCAGGAAGTATCTGCTAATATTGCTGCAATTAAGCCTTTATGTTTGGCCCACTGAGTGAACACTCAGTTATTCTTAGAGCTAGTCTAGGATGAAAAAAATGCGGCTAATGAGGAACATTTGGTACTAAGAGTCCTGAATTACCTTTATAGTGACTAAACCAACAGTTGTTTTAAAACAGGACAACTGAAATAACCAGTGCTGAAACAGGCGAGCTAATTGAGGCTAACTAGAGCTACGACACACACACACACACACACACACACACACACACACACACACACACACACACACACACACACACACACATTCTCATATTGTTCCCTGCTTGCTGGAGACGGCTATGACAGCAGTATATTTAGATATCTATTTTTGCTCCTGGATGTCACACTGGAGGAGGATGGTTGGTGGGTTCTTGCCTCGGAACTTGGGCTTCGTGATGATAGTGTTCTTATGGACACAGACACTTTTCTCAGGCTTGGAGCATAATCTAAACCAGGTAAATTCAAAAATCATATCCTTGTTAAAAGGAGACTGACAAGTTTAGTCCTTTATTACATCCGGTGTTTCCAACGGGTGACGTGGTGGTAAGACAAATGAAGTTGTCTTTAGGTGGTTGTTGTAGACATAGTTGACTAAAACTCTCTGAACCAGCATGAAAAACATGTTAGATATACCAACTAAGTGACAGATTAGGACTAAGAACTATTGCTGTATTTTTTTAACTGACTTAATTTGGTTCAGATTTTGATTTTCATGTCTCAGCTCATTGAAACACTAGTTTGGAATACTTTCCAGGCTTCATAATGAATTCAAAACACTTTTAATTACATCTGGTCCTGCACCACCACGTTATGTTTTTTTTTTCTTTGGTTTAAAAAGCTGCTCTTTGACTTTTTGTGTATCTTACATGGATAGCCTGAGACCATTGAGTGCTGAATCTATCCCTTGGTCATGAGCTTGTACAGGTGGACATGATTTATTTCCACTCACACACACCCACACACACTGACAGCTCATTTTAACCTGCCTGGTGAACCATGAGCCTAAAGAAGGGTTCAGCTCCAGGTTAAAGGGTTCAAGCTGGTGTCAGCCATCACATCTGTCCCCAGAGAATAAAAAAAATTAAAAATTGGAAAAAAAACAGCACCCACAAATCCCCATAATGTCCACACACACACACATACACACACACAAACACACACATACATGAGAGGGGGTTGGTATGGAGACCCCTATCACATGGCTGGATGAACCTGCATCAGAGCAGATGATGAAGGGCTGATTTGTGTTTTTTTTACCCCTCACACATCAGAACATCTTCTTCTTTATATTCAACCACACACTGTGTTAGTGGACTGTTGGAACATGCTTTCAGCTGCAAATATTTATAATATAAAGAGAAAAGTTTAAGTGGGGGAATAGGTGTTTGAGATGTGGGTCTGTTCCTGAAACGTTGCTGTGGAGGATTGGCATGAGGATTGTTTTCGTAATTGTGCTCTCTTTTTGACTTGACTGGGGAGACTATAAAACATGCACTGTTTAATTTAAATGCAAGATATTCTAAGACTAAAGGGTCTGTGGGGGGTTTCTCTAAGTGACGTGGTGGTAAGACAAATGGAGGTTCAGATTTTGATTTTCATGTCTCAGAGCTCATTGAAACACTAGTTTGGAATACTTTCCAGGCTTCACAATGAATTCAAAACACTTTTGATTGCATCTGGTCCTGCACCACCACGTTATGCTTTTTTTTTCTTTGGTTTAAAAAGCTGCTCTTTGACTGTTTGGAGAAATACTATAGACTTGCAATGAAATTCAACTAACATCTTAACCCTTCAGTCATACCATTCCTGGATATAATAACCCACTTACCAGTCTTATTCACCTTTGGTTTGGGTTGATCAGTTTTGGTTTTCATGTCCTCAACTAACCATGATCCAGGGGGCGATGCCAAGGGTTGAACAAAAAAGATTCTTACACACAGGTAATTTTCATCTATCTGCCAGTTGCAGGTAGTATGATAGGGATGTGTTTCTCCTTGATGAAACACCTCCTTTCTTCTGCTTTATAGGAACATGTAGTTAAAGGAAAGTAAAATAGATAATCAGGAGCATTGAAATTTAAAACTGGAGTGAAATGAAGTGAAGGTTGATGAGTTAAGGAGGCAGTAGAGATGACAAATTTGCTATGACTACTTGTCACTCCACTAAAGTCTGGATGTACAGCTTGCGTGTCCCACAGGAGGGCATGGCCCCAGAAATTGTTGAAGATAGCCGTTCTCTCTTCTTCACTCAGCAGTTCACAAACTTGTTACTTTGACCTCAAAGGTGCCATATAGTACTTTTCAAAACAATTAAAAGCCATTTGATGCAGGGTTCCGATGTCCCAAAGTCATGAATGTGGCTGTTTTTCCTGAAAACACTTGGATCATGAGTTTAGACCTGCCGAAAATCCCTTTTTTTCGCTGCATCTCTCAGCGAGCTGTTTCAGCGTCTGCATTTGAATATGAAATAAGGTCGAGCTCTCCCCGCCTCTCTCAGGAAGTGTTTATGCCGACTCGACTCAGATAGAACATCCAATCATCATGCAGAAGCTGAGCGCCCGGGCCCACCCACTGCCCCATAGGCCCCCAGAGACGCTGAGCGTCCGATGGGTGGGACGAAGCCCAGCATTTATCCAATGACCGTCCAGTTTTCGCGCAGTGGAACAACCCACTCTTTGCTTCTCTACTGAGCCCTGGAGACGCTGAGCATCCGTCTGTGTAAAACACTGTGGAGCTGCGGGGATGCATGAGAGGGAAGTCATGTTGGTTTCCTGTGATAAGAGGCTGATCCTGAATAAAAGATGAATGCGTCCTGGTGCATATTGAGTAAATGAAATGTATACACAGCGGAACATATTTCACCACTTTTTTTTGTACACTTTTGGGGAAGCTGAGCTTCCCTTGCAGTCTAAGTGTAATTGCCACGTCTATCTACCAACCTTTCTTTTGGAAAAACATGGGCAAAGTTGATCACATGTGCAAAGCTGATCTACTAAAAGAGCAGATGTGGATTGTGTCTCTCATATGAGCAAAACAGCGCGATCTATATAGAGTCTCCCTTCATGAATGTTCATCCTTGTAGAGCTGACAGAGTGAGCACATTATGATAATGTTAGCAGCAAAACATAAGGTGAACCAAGACACAGAATTAAAATAAGATTGCGGCTCTTTTGCTACTTCACAGGTGTATCCTCTGTGCCGATTAAAAGGACAAATATCCGTGTTGAATTTCTGAGACAGTGTAACAGTGATGGTGCGAAGTTGTATCTGCACGATTAAGTACAAGATCAAAGTAAATCTCAACTGAGTCTTGACTCCTGAACTGTCATTTTTATCACAAGAACAGAGAAGACTGGCTGATTTTTTCTGTGCAGCTGATATCTAGTGCACACAAGGAGGTTTATGTTTGATTTTGACTACAGGAGGCAGGGGGAGGAGGCGGAACAACTGGCAGACGTGGTTGCGTCACTTCATTCTGGTGTGTGCGTCTCCACCGGCTTGATTTTCAAACAGCTTGCTCAAGGAGGGATTTTCAGAAAAAAGGAGCTAGTGAAGAGAGGAGAAGATGGATGTTTTCAATAGTAGGGGGTGTTGAAGACACGCCTGGGGACCCATATTTTCATTAGTAACCCATATAAAAGTGGATTTTGCGTAATAGGGCACCTTTAAGCAGTGCTGTGATGTGCAGGGTGGGCCCGTGGTCTTTGCCAGTCTCTCCTGTCCCGTTGCGTTCTTGTAACTCTCCCCCCTACGACACTTCTCTTTAATCCCCTGTCACTTCCACACATGTGACTGTGGATGCTTGTGACGTTTAACAGCAGAAGCTTCAAGTGTAGCTCCTGTTTTTTCCTCATTATCACTGTGTTTTCAGCATCACTGTCATTACCTGGGCAGTCATCTTTTTCATGTCTGTAGTCCTCAGCAAAGACAGAGTCATCGTGTTCACTTTCTGACTATGAATCAGGATCAGAATCAGCTGTAGAGGCTTTACTGGCTGTTACTCCTTCAATCTGTTACCTGGTGTCTATGTCATTGCCTTCTATCTCTGGTCCACTGTCATCTAAATACTTCTCCAAGTCCTTCTCTAAATTCTCCAAGTTCATTTCCTGACCCTGAAGCAGAAAAAAATAAAGTGCTGCTGAATTTTAACAGTTAACCATGGTAAATGAACAGGTTCACTGCAAAACCTCAAAAGCGTTAGCTATCTCTTACACTGCTTCATCATACCTTGTTGCAGAAATGTGATTAAACGTTAAAACACACAGTTCCCAACCCCTTTGATTGACTGAAAGTACATTTACTGTCTACAAATTTGAAGCAATATGAACTAGCTTACCAGATGACTCAAAGAGAAGAGCCAATGCTTCATTTGTGGTCAGCAGAGCCCTCTTTCTCATGTGGTCTGCCATCTTTGTATGTAGCAGCAAAAATGCCCATGTCAAAGAGATGACTAAGGCAGGCAGTGTTTTTAGACTCTAACAAACAGTCTGATAGGCTGAGGACATAGGCAGTAAGGCAGGGTGATGCAGCAGTGGTAGGAGAGTAAATTTGGGAAGCTATCACAATTTGGCCAAAAAATGATGCTAATAGGCTAATGATCTGGGGAGGAGTCAACAAGGCCTATGATGAAAGGTACACCATTCCTACTGTGAAACACAGGATCACTGATGTTTTGGGGATGTGTGAGATACAACAGCTCAGGAAAATTGGTCAAAACTGATGGCGAGATGAAAGCAGCATATTTTCAGAAAATACTGGAGGAAAAATGCCACCCATCAGCCCAGAAGCTGCACATGAGACATACTCGGACGTTCCAACATGAGAGTAAACCAAAATACAAGGCCAAGTCAACCTGCCATTGGCTACAGCAGAATAAAATGAAGGTTCTGGAGTGGCCATCACATACTCCTGACATTGATATAATTTAGCCATTGGGAGGGGGGGACCCCAAATCTGCAGTTCATGCAAGACAGCCCCAGAATTTACAGACCTTGGAGGCTCTTTGCCAAGTAGAGTGGGCAATTTTACCGTCTGAGGAAATAAAGACCCCTCGTGCACAACCGCCACCAAAGATTTCAAGCTGTCATTGATGTTAAAGGGGGCAATACACGATATGAAGAACTGGGATATGTAAACTTTTGAACAGGGTCATTTTGGTACTTTCTGTTGTCATTTTGGTTTAAAAAGTATAACCACAGTTGTTTGCTAATAGATGGCCTCATCCAAGGACTAACCATGAGTGAGGTTTTTGTGTTATCATTCATATTCTTGAAGAAAAGGCCAAGAAATCATAAATTATGCTAATGTGCACAACTGTATGTGCGCTTGCATGAATATCTATGTTGCCAGTAAGTGGTAGTGTGACCCTGTGTAAATCCAATGTGAAAAATACTGGCTTGACCCTGACTCCCTACCAAGAAAAGACCGCTCCTCTGAATTAGCATTGCCTTCTAGTCTTCTTTCATTTCTGCAACACAACCAATACATTACCTTGTCAGATTGCATTCAGAAAAAAAGAAGACTTGGACAAAGACAAGCAGTGTCAAAAAGATGGTCTGGTTCCCATTCAGTTTTTCCAAAACAGACCAGAAATCAAAACTAACAACCTCCTCAGTTAATCATGACCATGAGATGCAAAGTCTTATGGAAGCAGAGCTAATGCCAGCTTTTGCATTAAGTCCTCACAATTACATTTTATTCTTAAGCCCTTGAGCTAAACCAATGTGAAGATGAAATTACTGTTAAGTTGTATAAGAGAAGTTTAGTCAGTTCAGACTTTGATTCCTTTTGAAATGCACTCCTGTCTGCTTAAGAAAACTTTTCTTTCAGCTGGTTTCTCCATGAAATGGAGTCAGAGAGTAAGAGTACAGTACTTGTCTGACATCCTGATGGCTATTCTTGCAGGCACAGAGAGTCTCTGTCTCCTACAGAAACCTGGAGCACTCTCAGAGCCATGGCCAGGTTGTTCTTCCACAAACTTCTGCTCCCTCTTATCCAAAACCCTGACAGACTGGATGCTGGTTTTCTGAGACTCTGCAGAGAGGGGAAAGAAACAAAAAGAAAGAATTGAAGGAACAAAACAAATCAGTGAAGTCTGCTGGAGCGATTTCTGTCTCTGGACGAGAGCAGCTTTGTTTGTTATTTATTCTTTTGCACTTCTTGTTTCTCTGCATGTCTCATTTTTTCTTGCCTCCTCTGCCATCATCTGCCCTTTTGGAGTTTCCTCCCTGCCCCCTTCTTTACACTGCTTCTGTATGCACACCTTCCTGCCTCATCATTTTCCCAGCATGCACTCCATCACACACACTTAGCCTGACTCACAGGATGAAGACGCTGCATGTAGATTTGCCAGGCTGTCTCATTCTACAGCCCTCCAGTATCGACACTTCTCAAGCTTTTCCCATCAAAAACAGACACTTCAGGATCTGCATGAAACACAAAGGTTTCATCTGACTCTGTTACAAAACCACATGTGTAATACCAAAGCCACTGTTCCTGCTGACCAGCAGCTAGAAAGTCAGTCTTTGCAGTAAGTCACTAACACAGCAGTTAGTTGTTCCTCATTCTAACAGATTTCACCCAGATATTTCTTCTCTTCCAATCATGACCCCTTGGTGTTTATTCCTGCACCCATCTCCCACATTCTCACATCTGCACAGCCAGACAGCATCTCCTGTCACAGTGTAACGCTCAAACTTTAAAATTTGTTCACGTTAACACGCTGAAGGGGATTCTTTGTAGATTTAGACTAACACAAACAACCCTGTGATTCTTTTTGAACTGAAAAGGTAAGTAGCTAGGTTTAAATGAAATCAGAAGTGTTTAAAGTAAACGGAAAACCCCTTAGATGCGACCAGAAACTCAAATTTTAATTATAACACAAAATTATCGAAAGAAACTAAACAAAAAGCCCCTCAAAATTCACAAAACACAAACCCCAAACGAAATATGAAACAAAATTACGTCACCCGATTGTCCAAAGTCGTCTTTTAACTGTTTTTAAGTCTTTTTAGCGTCCGTTACCCGCGCTCCCTTTGTCCATTAAACAGAAAATCCTTTAGTCCAGAAAACGGAAATCCAAACGAAACAATCCAAAAATCCACGGCCGAATGGTCCATACAAAATAAAAATGATCAAAAAACCCCAAAAGAAATTAATCCACGGAGGAAATAATCCAAATTTAAGAAGTCTTCATTTAAGTGAAGCAGCTCCGGCGACGCGCTCCAGCACGCGGTGCAAATCACAGCACCGAACGGCACAATATAAGTTATCCACCACAGTTCTTTAAGTTTTGACTTTGTGCAGATATGTTTTATCACAATCTTTCACACACATATTTACTTAAACACTATGATTTTCGTTAGCTGCAGCCCTTTGTCTGACACTCTTTCTTCTATTTCCCGCCGCCTGCTCACTTTTTTCCTCCTCTTCCTCTACGCCACATCCTTTATTTATAACTTTTCGTGGCATTTTAGTGGGACACATTTATTACATTTCCTACCTTTTAGTTTGACCATACCCCTCTTTCAAACCCTTTTTTACATTGGAAAATAACTATTCTGATTCTTTAAACACACAGTTCATCACATTTCTTTCTTTAGTTTTGAGCACCTGTGTTTTTACATATTTTCACTATTTCTTTTACTCACTCACTCACTTTAATGTGCCACTGTCACAACAGCTGCTCATCAGCTACCTGAAGTTCAAGCTCCCGCCTTTAATCCCATATTTGTTTGATCAGTAAATACTGCTGGCTATTTATAGAGCCGCAGGAAAGATCAGCATTGTTTTGTCTTCTTAATCTGCAGCAGTGAACCAAGACACCCACGGCTCCAATCCCTGAAGGGCATCAGAGGACACACATAATCCCCTTGTGTTTTACCTTTCAAAGCTGAGGCACAGGGTCCCTTCAAAGGTACTTTGAAGGGCTCATGATTACCAGACAGGCTATAAGTAGTATCCAGCATCAGGTATCGTGAGGTAAGCCCGAAGAAAAGTTTCAATTATATCATGTGAAGAAATCAGGCCTTCAGTGTGTCCATTTATCTTACAGTCTGTGCTTTTAGCTCCTCATTGCTTGCTCTGTCTTTATTCACTTAACTTCTATTTAACAAGGTAAATAACCTATTGAGATCAGGATCTCTGCTATAAGGGTGACCTGGCCAAGGAGCAGCATGTCATAGAAAACTAGGCATTGGTGGTTCCCAACCTCTTCCAACTCAGGGTCAACTTTGAAGTCTCAAAAATAGACTAGACAGTTAAAAGCTGACAGCAGAAACTCATAAGCAACAGATGCTGTGCTACAACAGATGACAGTGTCATCAGCATAAAGTAATACATTCACATCAGTTAGGCCAGGCCATCAGTATCATTGATATAAATGGGTCCCAAAATCAAGCCTCGGGGCATCCCTTTAGAGGCTGCTAATGATAAAGAGGTGAATCTTACCATTTGCACACTCTGCTTCTGTCTGTACGTGCTAAACCACGAGGCTGCTTGCTTTGATAAGCCAACTTTCTGTGAGACTTTGATCAATAATTCATGATTAATTGTATCAAAGGCCTTTGATAGATCAATAAAAAGAGCTATACAAAAAGGCTTATGATCAATAGTTTCAACAATGTCAGTTAAAACCTTAAGAGCAGCTGTTACAGTGCTATGTTTTGTTTTGTTTTTTTTCCAAAACCTGAATACATTATTGGCATTTAAAACCTTTGAGGTGGTTGCAGGTCAGGAATATGAGCTCTCAGTGTTTGTGAATAAGTTTCAAAGTATCACTGAAGAAAGCAGATTCAATTCCTCCAGCTCTCATATTGATCACTGCAGAGTAACTGTACAGTAAAGAGACCAGAAACACAGCGAGGAAAGAGAGGAGCATCAGAGTGATGATGAAAGCCTGCCATCAAAAAGGAACCAGAAAGAAGATGAAGTGTTTGAATGGAGCTTTCTGTATGTTAGCAGGATGAAACTGCTCTGTGTTCATGATGACTGACGAACGCGGCCTGGAAGGTCAACGTCACGGCTCCTATTTAATGTGCAAAGACAGTCAACACGTACTAATCGAGGAGCCTGTTTATCCGTCATCTGTCAAGTCAGCAGCTGTCCCTGCTGGTGGTCCTGCTCCTACAACGTGCTGCAGTATTGATTTCTGAGGAGACGCAGCAGATTTCACAGAGAGGTCAGGGGTTGGCTCCAGAAACAGAGATACAGGGATTTAGATCAGAGCGGTCTCTGACACCGTACAGAACAGGATGCTGGGTTAAAACATAGACTGTATTATCAGTGGACATGATGACAGTCAGCTCTAACTGAAGCTTCCAGCAGATGCCTCAACCCCTGGTGTCTGGCTGCATTATAGTTCATAAGCCCCCACCCTACCCCCACCCCCCTGCATTCCTTTTTTTTTACTAAGGAGTTGGCTTTTCAGAGAATTTCCGGTGGAGCCAAGTAAAAAAGAGAAATAAAATTATTTATTTCTTCTTCAGAAGGTTTAGTCTCCCTTTGGCTCTTTCCTGAAGTTTCTTATATCCCCGGTAAAAACTACTCACGAACGGCAGCTGTCAACTATCGTAAAACGAAACTTATATCGCCAACAACTAATGAGAAACTAACTTCTCAGAAAAAAAAACACCTGAACACCATGCAGCCAAATGACATCGTCATACTACCTTAGCGTAAAGATGAGAGAAACGTTTCTACCAGGTATCGTAATTTTTTGAAGTTTTCCCGGCTCATATCTGGAATACATGGGGAGGCGGGGCTTATGACCTAAACTGCAGCCAGACACCAGGGGGCGGGGCTTATGACCTATACTGCAGCAAGACACCAGGGGGCGGGGCTTATGACCTATACTGCAGCAAGACACCAGGGGGCGGGGCTTATGACCTATATTGCAGCAAGACACCAGGGGGCGGGGCATCTGCTGGAGGCTTCAGTTTGAGCCGAACGTCGTTACGTCCACTCATTATACAGTCTATGTGGTTGACGGCTGCCGTTCATGAGTAGTTTTTATCGGGGATATAAGAAGCTTAGGGAAAGAGAGCTTACAAGAGACTACACCTTCGAAAGAACAAGAAATAAATATTTTTACTTATTTATTTTTACTCGGCACCAACAGAAATTCTCTACTGCATAGACTCTGGCTTCACAATGGCAGCCGAATCCGGCTCCAGTTAGGGTTTCTTTTTGGCTTCAAAATCATACAACGGTGACAGGTGGAGCCCCGCTGTCCATTCTATATACAGTCTAAGGGTTAAAATCAAACTTTGGATGATTTTTGTATGTTGATTGCTGCTCTTGCCAGCTGGCTTTGTCTCAAAAATCCAGCTATATTATTTCCAAATTAAAAACAATTTCACCACTTAATTTTCTCACCTCCTGATCTGAGCGAACATGTGCCACACTGACACACTAATACCTAAGTCATGGTGTTTGAAGCCGGAGACAGAGCTGCAGCATCAGAGGAGTTTGAGGTAAATGTGTTGCTCACAGATGACAACAGTCCTTCAAATGACGTCAGTGTCAGATTCAAAGCATGCCCTGGGTTTTAACTTTTTGGTGAGTTGTCTTCCTGGTTTAAATGCAGATTTCTGTAGTTATGAATGCGTGCCCCACAGTTTAAGAGCAGGTTAATCATTTAAAACACTGCTGTGCAGCAGGAATAATAATCACACAGCCTGCAGCGTGTTTTCTCCCTCTGAGTTCTGTCGCCTGTGCTGTCATTTCTCACACACCAGTTGTCTTTGCTCTCATCTGTTGGTATTGACTCTCTCTGTTGCTGTCTATCCATCTTTGTGTGTCTTGACAGGACTCAAGTTGTATTCTGTGCTCACATCAAAAAGCACTCAGCAGGGTATGATTTCGCTGTTCCACTCACATTTTTAAGAGGATACGTTTTTCTGAGGGCAGAAAGGTTTCCTCTCCTCAAAGTTGATGTTTATGAAAGAGTTTGTATTTGTATATTTAAACTCTCTGTAGTGTGACAGACCTCCTTTTTACCACCAGCTGACATTTCTCTAACACAAAACTGAACTACTGCTCCCTATTAAAGCAGGCGGTGTGAATGAGTCTTCTTACAAACAGCACAGGAAGTACGTTTTCATGGCAACAGGACCTGACATCGTTTCTGGAGGGGAAATAAATCGTTCAAAAGATTGTGGACCTCTGCAAAGTGACCAAAAGCCACCTGACACTCGTGGTTATATCAGCCAAACCCACTGCTTGTCTCCGCTCATTTTCTCACGTCACAGCTGGAGGATCACTGAGACAAACAGGATGTTTCAGACTGTGAAGGACCTGAAATGTAAATGATTGCAGATGTTTTCAGGGCAGATATTGATCCAATCAGAAGAGACTTAATCGAGGCTGATATGAATGACACATGGGCAGATACCTGAGGCCTCTGAGTATCTTTTTACTGATTTATTCATGCTTTCAGATTTTTTTTTTGTTCAGAGTTAAAAGACAAAGTTAACTTGGTCCTTCGTTTCCTTCCTCACTCTTTCATTTCTTCTCTCTTTATCTTGTTGTTTTTGTTCTTCATTATCATCTTCTTCCTCTTCCTCCTTTTCTCTTTTTGTCTTCATAGTTCCCTCTTATTCTTCTTTCTCCTCTTTCTCGCCTCTCTTCTTCTTCTGTAACACTTTCTCATTTACCGACATCTAAGTGTTTACACATTTGTGAACATCTTTGCTCTGTTGGTTCTCAGCTGCATGTTCTTTCTCATCTGGAGTCAGCTGCTGTTTGATCCAAGTACAACTTTGGAGAGTGGAAGAATAAACCAATCCCAATGAAATCCTCCCTGTTAGTCCAGTCTAAGAGTAGCTCAGTGATCAATGCATGAGGACACCATTGCTTCTCACGTAGTCTCTGAAACTTGCTGTAATAATTTCAAGTAGCTGCTATGCGCACGCGTGTGTGTGTATGTGTGTGTATGTTAGATTATTCATCAAGGCTGTGCAGCTGCCTCCAGGCATGTTTACAGGATAGATCTCTCACCCGTCCATCTCTGCTTCCCCTGCAGCTCAAACACACAAACACCCACTGGAAATGAATAATTAGTGCGGCAAATATCAACAATTTATAGCCTGCATAACTAAGAAAGGTCCACTGCTCACCGATGAGAGAGGAGACGAGTGCAGTAGACATGAGGTGAACTCAGAGACCTGTTTGAGTTTCCACTCATCACCTGAACTTTTTGCTGTGATTACTTAAAATTCAACCAGATAATCAGGCTTCACTGTCTTCTTACTGCATTTAGAAGCTGAAACAGAAACTGATTTACACATAAACCAGTGTCCAAGTAACCTTGCACAGCAGATGGACCTGCCTGATTCATTTTCTGAAATCCTGCAGATCCATCTTGCTAAGATCCAATCACAACTGATTTCACTCGGCAGAGATGTTGTCGACCTAATCAGAGATGAGAGGCGGGAGTTGCAGGAACTGCAGATGTGACATCAGCGGAAAGCGTCTGAATGTTTGAAAACAATGGTGGTGCGCGAAGCAGTCTCCGTGGACGCAGCTGTATCTGCAGTTTTATCAGAAATAGACTCAATTTCTTCTTTAAAAGAAGAACAGAGAACATCACTTAAAGCCTTCCTGACAGGAAACAATGTTTAGCAGACTAGTGAAATATCTCAGTAGCGGATATGAACTGTCTGTCTGGGGTGTCGGGTCACACATCTCCTACGTCATACCGTGGCTTGATGTTGATTGGTCTGTAATGAGTACGTCAGGCAGAACGGTTGTCCAATCACCAGCTGCTGTATTTCTAAGGTCTCGCCTCTGAAAACACTTGCTTGTGCCTCTTACCCAGATGGACTAGTGAAATATTTGGAGGTGGAGATATGAAACTGTCCGTCTAGCACGTCAGGTTGGTGCCCAAGTTGAGGGGGTATGAAGGGGGATGGCATCCCCCCTCAAATAAAAATGGTCAAAATTATCCCCCTCCTAAAACGACTATCCTCCCTCCCCATCCCTTGGGCCATATTGTCAGTGACTGTGGAAATATTCATTTTAACACTGGAAATATAACCACCATTTGAAATATCACCACCATTTCAACATTTGGGGACTTGGCACATATTAAGTGAAATACTGCATGAAAGTTAGCATGCGCAAATATGACACAATATATTTTGTATTCTTGATTGACATCAGGGAGAGGAACAGCAAGGCAGATTAAGGGATTACAATTTCAGCATTATGAGATAACAGCAAGAGATGATACTGAGTAGTCTGTGATTCTCCAGGCAACAAAAAGAGGTGCAGAATTTTGACACTAAAGACAAATTAAGTGAACCGCTAACATTAAAGGTAGGGTCTGCAGGAAATTTTGTTACTGTTTGTAAAGGAGCCCAGCTTATTAACATAAATGAAAAAGAATCTGTACAGTTAACCTTTAAAATTGGTGGCCTGAAAGTGTTTTATTTAGTTGTTGTTGTTGTTTTTTCAGTGAAGTGCAACAAAACATGATGCACTTTGTTGCAAACTAATTCAAAGTAGTTATCTGAACTACCTAACTAACTTACTACTAACTAACTGAACTGAACTTGCTTATTCCACTTGTTGTGTAAAGTTGGTCTCATTTGATAAGTTGTAAAACTTCAAATTATAGGATTGAGGCTATAAAAAAGTTTACTGGGTATGCTTCAGCAGCTTATGGGGTCTTTAACTCAAATCTACAGGGGTGTACATATTCATTTTTAGTTCTCCATATTAGTTTCCATCTACCCTGTTGTCTTGTCCTGTATGGGTTTCATATCCATAAAGAAGTGTATTACTCTTTGGGAGTTGTATTGAAACTCTAGCTTTATAGTTGTTCAATTGAGCTGATGAGTTGTGGGTTACAAGCAATGGCAGTTTATAAAATGGACAGCGTGCTTCCGCCTGTCACCGTTCTACGTTTTTGAAGCCAAAAAACCCAGTTTCTCTAGCCGCCATTGTGCAGCCAGAGTCTGCGCAGTAGAGAATTTCCGGTGGAGCCAAGTAAAAAAGAGAAAGAAGAATATTTATTTCTTCTTCTTCTTCAGGTTTAGTCTCCTTTTGGCTCTTTCCCGAAGTTTCTTATATCCCCGATAAAAACTACTCACGAACGGCAGCTGTCAACTATCGTAAAACGAAACTTATATCGCGGTTTTTAACGTCCAATAACTAATGAGAAACTAACTTCTCAGAAAAAAAACACCTGAACACCACGCAGCCAGATGACATCATCATACCACCTTAGCGTAAGGATGAGAGAAACGTTTCTACGAGGTATCGTAATTTTTTAAAGTTTTCCCGGCTCATATCTGGAATACATGGGGAGGCGGGGCTTATGACCTATACTGCAGCCAGACACCAGGGGTCGGGGCATCTGCTGGAGGCTTCAGTTTGAGCCAAACGTTGTTACGTCCACTCATTATACAGTCTATGGTTACGAGTTGTAGGAGCAGCTTTAGCCCGGGTCATCATTTCCAAATCAGAAGTCAGGGGTTCAAGTCCTGCTTGTGCAGCCATTTAACAACAGTGCAGACAGTTGCCTTGAAATTTTGAGTTTACACAACTATTTTGCTTTTACGGTGTAGAATCATTGTCATCAGCACAAAAAAAAAAAAATCATTCCTGAAAATACCCCCACCCCCCACCCCCCATTTTAATAATGTCTCACAATGTCTCATTAGTGTGCTGGGATTAACATCATCAGATCAATATCATCGTTCTCATGTCTGTCCTCATGAGGAGAAGACAACCCCTTTCAAGAAGTTTGTTTGAAGTGGATCCCTCATATCTGATGCATTCAAGGAAGTCAGGAAATCTACAAACTAATTGTCTTTAGAATTCAAATGCCTAAACTGGAACAGATTGTTAGCTACTGATGCATGCAAATATCTTGTTCTAGGGATCAGTCATTGTCAGATTTCCACTGATGGGAGTCAGGGTGATAGAATTCTCCTTCTGCTCTCACTGCCTCTGAGGTTTCATGCCCAATAAAATGCATCCCACAATGCCAGACGAATCAATCAAGTCGATGGTGTAGGCAGATTCACAGCTCTGATGTTGGTAAAACAAATGTTTGCTCAAGAAGTTTGAGCATTTTGTGCACGTCCACCTTCTTTCAATCACAAAGATAGAAGTAAGGTGTCTGGATAACATCCTCTTTACTCTTCATTTTAAGGCCTGCGCTGTCTGATCCACTGTTTTGTGAGCAGGGGGCATTTTCAAACACATTTTATTACACATGCAAACATCAAAATATTCTTTTTTGCTGGAGTGTTTTGATTAGTGTGCCAGAAGAAAAAAGAACAGCCAATAAAAGAAGAGTGAGCATGCTGTAGAAACAGCTGAAGAACATTTTCAAATGATTAAATGATTAATTTACTCTGACAGTTCAGAGAGTGGAGGACCTATCAGAGCAAGCGGCAGTGGGTTTTATGTGATCTTATCTAAGCAAAAAGATTGAGCTGTCATTTCCTGAGCCGCCC